>RJWM01010157.1:0-20769 GCA_004363535.1 Dasyprocta punctata
GAAGCCGGGAAGCAAGCAAGAGGAAGACCCGCCTTCCCTTATACTGTATCTCAGCTCCACCCCTGGGCGGGTGTAGCAGTCACGTCATTAATCCTGGCGCCATTAATCCTGGCGCTAGACAACAAACTGATCACAAGTGTCAGACTCAGCCCCATCAAAAGTAGGAGGACTTGGGGGTACATAGCATATCCTATACATTTACCTTTTCTTTTCTCATCTTTCTTTTTTCCTTGTACTGTACATCATGTCTTAAAAAGTATGTTTAAGCCGGCGTGGTGATACACTCCTTTAATTCCAGCACTCGGGAGGCTGAGGTAGGAGGACTGTTGTGAGTTCAAGGCCGACTTGGACTACAACACGAGCGCAAGGCTGGCCTGAGCTACACAGTGCGACCCTGCCTCAAAAAAAAACCAGGGCCGGGAGTTTGGCTCAGCGGCTTACGCACTTGTCAGGCAGGCACAAGGTTGTGAGTTCAATCCTTGGTGCCGCAAAAAAAAAAAAAGAAAAAAAGAAAAGTATGTTTAAAGCCAGGCACAGAAGCACTCGCCTGTAGTCTTTGCTACTTGGGAGGCTAAAGCAGGAGGGTGGCAAGTTCAAGACCAGCATGGGCAACTTCGTGAACACCCTGTCTCAAAATCTTAAAACAACAACAAACAACGTGAAAAGGGCCAGGGATGTAGCTCAGTAGAGGAAGAGCACCCCATAGTTCAGTCTGTATCACCACATACCCACCTTCCCAAAAAGCAAAGAGGAAAGGAAGACAATGGTTAGGTATCTGATAAAGCTGTGGCGTGGGCTCTTGGTGCTGCCCACCACCAGCCCCACAGCTTCCTTTGAAGCTGACACCTGCCAGCGCTGTGGGGAGTGTCTGTGTCGCCAGACGTGCGGGATGTGGGCCTTGGGCGCGGTGTGGCCCTGTCTCAGGAGAGATTGCCAGGGGTCCCTCCTGCCAAGCTAAAGGAAGCAGGAAGCTGCGTAGCAGAGCTTTGGCTGCTGTGATTTAATGTTTCATCATGAGAAAGTCTTCTTCCTTAACTCTGCTTTCACTAACACCCCAAATAATCTTTTTAGGTAATTTTTCCCTAATCCCTCATGTAATGGTAATACCTCAAATACATATCTGTTTAAGAGCTGTATATCTATTTTGTGCTTTATACATAAAAGAACAAGAAGTTTTTCAGTACCCAAGAACCATCTTTTACCCCTTCAAGGTAATACTTGCTCTTACTGAAAATGCATGAAGGAGGGCATAGGGTGCACACTTATAATCCCAGCCATGTGGGAGGCTGAAACAGGAGGGTCACAAGTGCAAGCTCAGCCTGGGAAACTTAACAGCTTAGCAAGACTATGCCTCAAAATTTAAAAAGTTAAAAGATCTGGGTATGTAGCTCAGTGCTAAAGCCATGGGTTCAATCCCCAGTGGTGGCAGGGTGATGCGGGAGAGGTTGCATGGAGTAGTGAAAAAAATGAAGGGTAGATCTGATTTGAAATATAATAATGCATTTTATAATATGATAATATATTTTTAAAGTCTTCTGGAATAGCAATATAATATAAATTCTTTCAATCCGGTAGTATTGTGGAAGTGTGGGTTACCTGAAGGCCAAACTCACCATCCACTTCAGAGATAGCAGCACTTCACTGACAGGGCACTTCAGAGGCTGCAGTCCTAGCTCCTTCCCTTCCAGACAGATCCTGGGGATTTCGGGCAGAACTGGTGAACTTAATCATTTCTGGTATTGTCTTTCTCTGGAATTGCTTCATGTATAATGTATTACTTAGACTATATTAATGTTTAAGGGGTACCTGCATGCTCTCCTCCAGCCATGACTCCAAATAAACAACTCTCTGGTCCTTGAGGGAGTTGATACAGAGAAACTGCTGGTAAAAAAGTTTTTGCTTTCTCCATTACAGATTATCTTGAGTGCTTTGTCTTCTCCCTCCCTGGTGTTTCTCTGTGTCTTTCTACTGTCTCCTGCATCTCCCTCTCTTTTCCTGTCTTTGACCTTTGCTTTCTCTACTTCCTCCCATTCCTTTCATTTCTCCTGTGCTTCGGTCTTACTTCCTCCCTCTCCTACATGTTATCTCCTTTCTTTCCACTCAGGACTATGAGAGTAAATTGCAGGCCTTGCAGAAGCAGGTTGAGACCCGATCCCTGGCTGCAGAAACAACTGAAGAGGAGGAAGAGGAGGAAGAAGGTGAAATCCAGGGACCAAAACTTGCCCTCATACCTTTTGCATCTCTATTATCAAATTCATCCTTTGCCTGATATCAGGGCTGGGTTCCTCACATTTACTCTACCATCTGTTGACCTTGCCGTGAGCCCATTGAGAGATGAGGTAAAAGATGCTCTATGCTGAGGACCCAGTTGCGTTTAGGGCCTGGGGCAGGGCTGGTAGTGTTCACAGAAGTCACGAGGTTTCTTTGCTCCGTCTTTTTTTTGCAGCACCAGAGATCGAACTCACAACCTTGCGCCTGCCCAGGCAGGCGCTTAAGCCACTGAGCCAAACTCTCAGCCCTAGTTTTGAGACAGGGTCACACTATGTAGCTCAGGCCAACCTTGCACTCACGTTGTAGCCCAAGCTGGCCTCGAACTCACAACGCTCCACCTACCTCAACCTCCCGAGTGCTGGGATTAAAGGCGTGCGCCACCATGCCCGGCTTGCTTAGTCTTCATAGAGAAATCTCAAGAAGTTTATGTCTACCGTGTCGTATTACCATAAAGTCTTCTGGAATAACAATATTACCATATGTCATATTATCATACTCAAGAAGTGCGTATGTTTATTTTAAATAAATGTGGAGCATAATCATTGTAAAGATAGGCTGTTCAGTTTGTAGTTCATACCGGAGATTCCCCATTGAGGACTTTGGAATGCATCAGGATATTTTAAAACCATTCCTGGCCAACTTCTGATTACATTGCCCGTCATGCTGGCCCATCTTACGTTTTCCCCATTTCTAGCCAAGTGAGGGCTTTCACTGCTATTATCACCTTGCAGTGTGAGCATTCATCACGCTTCACTTACTGCCCTGCCTCTCAGTAGTCTCAAGTCTTCAAATTAACTTTAAAGGAACTTGTAATATATTAAGTTCTTTATTTTAAATATCTAAGTAAAATATCTTTTATTCCTATGTTAGAAAGAAAAAAATATGAAAAAGATAAGAGGCTAGGGTTGTAGCTCAGTTCAAAGGCCCTGAGTTTATCCCCCAGCAAAACACACACGTATGCAATCATGCCCATGCACCCACATGCATGCACACACAAGAAGAGCAAATCTATTTCTTTGATGTACTGTTTTAAATAAATAGTGGGGGAAACTGGAGAAAGACGTTATAGGTGATGTAGAGGAGAGAGAGATGCATTTCTTTACACTGTTGATCACTACTGAATATGCTTTGTTGGTTGTTTTAGTTCCCTGGACACAGCATGAATTTGATTTGGCCCAGTGGGCCTTCCGGAAGTGGAAGTCTCACCAGTTTACCTCATTACGGGACTTACTCTGGGGCAATGCCGTGTACCTGAAGGAGGCCAATGCCATCAGCGTGGAGCTGAAGAAGAAGGTATGGAAGGTGGTAGAACACTGGCCCTGTGGAGACAATTCTGAGCTTGAATGAGTTCACCTGCACCTTCCCTTGAAGTCACCTTTCCCCAGGGAGCTCAGTCCTGCTGCTGAGCCCTGCTACCCCCCCAGCCCTTAGTAAATACTTTTCAAGAGTTGTAGTTGTCCTCTGAGTTTTTGATGGAAAATCTTATGTGTTCCATCCTCTCTCATTAGTGAGGGACCAGAAATGCATTCTCGGGTCCACCTTTCAATCCCTCGTGAAGTTCCACGGAAATCCTCATTCATTCAATCAAAGTTTATTTACTGAGATTTTATTTGTGCAAAATTACCTTGCAAGGCTAAAGAAACAAAATCTGCAAATAGCTTAGTTTGAAATTAGGATTATTCTTAATTTGAATTATTTGAAATTAAGATTTCCTGTGTTTAATATATAGGTGGCCTTTTTTCCTGGTTGGTCACAAGCTTTGTTGAGCATGTGCTACATGTTTGAGCTCCTTCCTGTTGGGCACGAGGCTTCTGCCCGGCCTGCAGAGCTCACCTGCCCTGATGGTGCGGTTTTCACATCTGTCGGTGGCTCGCTCTCCCCCTTCAGGTGCAGTTCCAGTTTGTTCTGCTGACCGACACATTGTACTCCCCACTGCCACCTGAGCTGCTCCCCACCGAGGTGGAGAAGACTCCCGAGCACAGGCCTTTCCCTCGCACAGTGGTGGCAGTAGAAGTCCAGGATCTGAAGAATGGAGCAACACATTATTGGTCTTTGGAGAAACTTAAGTACGAAGACATTCCTCTGTGCTGCTTCACTTAGGAAGTGATAATGAATTACTCACGTGGGCTCCCTCATACTCTCCTTTCTCTAAGGATATGGGTGCTTTCTTTTCTGTGCTGAATGCTGTTGCCAGCCAGTGGTACCACCATCCATCCTTTTTCTTCTAAATGAATAATCCCCACTCTTCCAACATTTTTGATGTTTGTAGTTATTTAAGCTTGCTGTCCATTCTTCCTAAGTGCTAAATGTTCTACTTCCTGTGGGAGACAACTTGAGCGGGTCCCCTTGAACGCAGAACAATTGTTGCAACTTTGATTATGTCGAAACTTACTTCCTTATGTTGATGTATACAGAGCTGACTATGGTATTTCCTTCTCTCTTCAATTGTCCCTAAGCATTGCAAATAAGGCTAGCTGAGATACTGATATGTAATCTCTAAAGCCATTCGACAGTGTCCTGTTGCCTCCCATAGTGATCTCTGTAAAATATATAGGCACAGCGGGATGGCAGAGCCAGTGAGCTCCAGGAATGTCAACTGGGTATGAGCTTTGAGAAAGAGGCTATGAGTCCCCACGGCATAAAAGTTTACGTATCAGAAGCAGGTACTGGTATGTAGTCTTTAAAACCATCAGACAGTGTCCTGTTTCCTCCCAAAGTGACCTTCGTAAGATGTATAAAGCACAGCAGGATGGCAGAGCCAGTGAGTGAGCTCTGGGAATGTCGACTGGGGATGAGCCTTGAGAAAGAGGCTGTGAGTTCCCAGGGCATAAAGTTTGCATATCAGAAACTGAAGCAGCAGCCTCCTAAGACAATTCAGTTGCTATCTTGATTGGGTTGTGCAAATTGATCCCCCTGCATATCTTTATCTGCATTTTGCAGAGATATCTTTCTCACTACCTTGCTAGCCAGCTCAAGTTACTCACATAGTTCCAGCCATCCTCACTGTCACTCATCCTCAAGCCACCTCCTTGCTTCACTAGTTAATAAATTCTGGGAGAGGCCTAGGATCAAGGCCTTTGTCCACATGTCCTCACGAAGATTGGACTCAGAACCCCTTGGCTGCCCTTAACCTGGAATATGTCTCGGAATCAATTACTCTCGCTGTGGGTTGCATTGGAGGTGGTAGATTGGAATTAACTTACTTGGATTCCAATAACGTCTCAGTGGATTTATAAATATAACTTCTTGGATTGTGAGGAAGACTAGACAAAGGATTTCAGTACTTGGATTACCGTACTCAATATTTGGGGCTACAGTACTTCCATGATGCTTAATTCTAATTGTGTTTTCTGTCCTGGACCTCATGATGACCAATAGTAAGCAGGGAAGTTATAACCAATCTTCTTTTACATTTAGGATGATGAGGTGTAATTCCCATTGTCTGAGTGTATTTGAGACGTCACAGACCATTGAATTACATTTCCCCTGGGTTGGTTGCCTTGTTAGAGGTTAGATGGCCATTCTCGACTTTTGGTGGCTTCTCTCTAGACTCAGACACCTAAGATACTGAGTGTTTTGGCCTTCATTTGTTTTTAATAATAGGAGCAGCTTCTTCTAAAAAATAAAGTCTTTCTGGGCATGGTGGTACACACCTGTAATCCCAGCATTGGTAGGTTGAGACAGAAGAGTCACTGTGAGTTTGAGGCCACCTTGGGCTACGCAGGAAGGCCCTGTCTCAAAAAAAACTGAAATCAATAACAGAAAAACTTAAATGTCTTGCACGGAAGATGCTTCCAAAGAGAAATTTAAAATAGATTTTTAAACAAATTTTTGTGATTTTTTGAGACAGGGTCTCGCTCTGCAGTTTGGGCTGGCCTTGAGCTCACTTTGTAGCCAGGCTGGTCTTGAACTCGGAATGATGCTCCTGCCTCAGCCTTCTGACTGTTTGCCTCAGCTTATCTGACTGTTTGGGTGCGCCACCACACCTGTCTTCCAAAGAGAAGTTTTAATGCTATCTCATGATATTAATCATGTATGCTTTATGTTTGCTAAATAGGCAGAGGCTGGATTTGATGCGAGAGATGTATGACAGGGCAGGTGAGATGGCTTCCAATGCCCAAGACGAAAGTGAAGCCACTATGACCGGCAGTGATCCATTCTATGATCGGTTCCACTGGTTCAAACTTGTGGGAAGGTATGTGATGATTTATTGTCTCCTGTTAAGAAATGAATGCTTTTATTTTGTTTAAAACTTCAGCATATAGTATAGAATGTTAAAAGGAAAAGAGTATAAAATCTCATCTACTTGTAACCTCTGTGTCATTTGGTATACTTCTCTTCACTGTTTTCAGTATGCATATTGTTTTGATTCTCAAACTTTTAGCCAAAGTATTTGACACTCTTTCTTGACTCTCAATGTATTCATGAGATGTTTTGGTTAAGCAGGTTGACAAGAAAAAGAAGACTTGTGTCTGTATCTTGCACAGTTTAAAATCATACTGTCTCACCAGATTGCAATCTTTCAGTAATTTGATTTGTTCTCACTTTTTGTTTTTAAAACAATTCATTCCACTTTAAGTCATTGTCAAGGGTGAATTAAAAAGTGCACACTTTAGTCATCCTCTTGAGCTTTTTCTGTGCATACATTATTTTCAGCAATTTATGAAGCCAAACACTGAGTCTGTGAGTCCATATTGATTTAAGTTCCTAGAGGTTTAGAAATTTAAAGCCAGGGAAATTTTAGTTTTGAGCCTTCTGATTCCAAAATTTGAATTGTTTTTCAATTGCAAAAATCATCTGATGGTTTCTAAAGGAACTAGATAAAAAGGAGTTGCTAAAGTAATATTATTTTGTAGATGTGAAATCTTTTCCACTCTACACTGCTGGGAGAGTAATTTGTTTTTTAACTCTTTTTTTTTTTTTTTTTTTTTTGTTGGTACCAGGGTTCAAACTCATGACATTGTGCTTGCCAGGCAGGCGCTTATGCTGCTGAGCTAAATCTCCGGCCTTAGGAGAGTAATTTTTTAAGGAGATGAATCGGCCAAATATGTCTTACCCAAGCAAAGCACATGCTGCTTTGGCATAAGCCGTTGCATCCATTTTATTTTCTGTTCCAAGATGATATGAGGATTCGAATAAACATTTAAAGCCTTATTATTACACCTTAATGTTGAGTGACTCCTTTGAGGCCTGGATGCTGGCTGAGCTTTTGTGTGAACTGAAAAAATATAAAAATTTTATAGCACAATGTATACCTGGAATGGTCCATTTACGGATTTCCTTTGCTTTTCTTATTCTAAGGATCCATCCTTGTAGAACTTTTCAATCTGCCCTTGTTCCCTCTCACCTGATCCACATGATTTATGCTTGTTTTATCCTTTTGCTTTTCTATTTGCTTTCACTGTGTTGATTCCCCAGTGGATTCTGTCCTGTTGGCACCTTTGGCTTCCTGTTTAACCAACTCTTCCTCTCTCCCTGGCTGTGTTATTCGGCATCTTCCTTGGTGTCTAGCTCCCCCATTTTCCACGGCTGTGTGAATGAGCGCCTTGCCGACCGCACACCCTCCCCCACTTTTTCCACGGCTGACTCCGACATCACTGAGCTGGCTGACGAGCAGCAAGATGAGATGGAGGATTTTGATGATGAGGCATTCGTGGATGACACCGGCTCTGACGCAGGGACGGAGGAGGGATCAGATCTCTTCAGTGACGGGCATGACCCATTTTACGACCGGTCCCCTTGGTTCATTTTAGTGGGAAGGTTGGTGAGGTTATTGTGAGAAAGGCAAAAAGGGACCAGCTCTTGCTCTAAAGGCCTCTTTGTGCCACTTTGGGTAATCTCGCCTTAGCCAATTTAATCCATGACTGCTTATCTGACATCCTCCAGTGCTGGGCATTCTGTGAGTGCTGGCCTGGCCAGAGTGCCCCAGGCGTCAATGTGTGAGCACTCTGGGCAGGTCCCTTGTCCTAAACCGCCCCATAGTTGTCTTTTGAACAGGAAGCCCAAAGAAGAAAGGAATTAAAGGGTCCACCTGGTATTACTATGGTCTTGAGACTTCCTTTGTAAAGGATGTCATGGAGGAAGTAGGAAAGAGCAGGGTGAGGCCCAAAATCTGTGATGCTACAGGAACCTAAGGTCTACAGAGGACCCAGGGACAGGGGTAGATTGAGTTTCTCTTTGTCCTACTAATTTCTGCAAAGAATCAGAAAATCAAGTCTCTGTCATCCTCCCCTCTTCTCACCCGTGTCTCTCTCTCTCACACACACATAACACACACACACACACGCACACACACATACTCTCCCGTCTCCCCTGGCTATATTTATGTCCATGGCCACCAGGGTGTCTGTAGTCCTTCACTTTGGCCAGGATTTTGCTTGAAGGCTTTATAATGATCAATCCCTGAAAATCATCTACTGACACCAAAAACAGGTTTGTTCAGTGCTGCATGCAGCTGCTTTGTGCCGAGCTCACCAAGCAGGCATTGTCTCGCCTCTGTTTGTACATTGTTGCTGTCCGTGATGCAGGGCTCTCCAGGCCGTGTCCCTGCCTTACCCAGCTGTCAGCATGAAGTAACTCCAACTCTAGGGGTGGGAGCAAAGCACCCACCAATTCACCAAAGTTACATTCAGGTTTCAAAGTATAAAATTCAAGCCAGGCATCGTAGCACACAGTATTCTTGGGAGGCTGAGGCAGGAGGATTGAAAATTCAAGCCCAGTCTAGGTAACTTAGTAACTTAATGAGACTGTGCCTCAAAATTTTAAAAAGGGCTGGGGATGTAGCTCAGTGTGAAAGCCCTGGGTTTAATCCCCAATACAAAAAAACCTATATATATAGCTTAACTTTAATGGTGGGTTGGAACCACAGATTGTTAAACCCTTTAAAAGTAAGAGAATTAAAGCTAGGTGTGATATTGCATCCCTGTAATCCGAGCACTTAGGAAACTGAGGCAGGAGGATTGCCAAGAGTTCAAGGTCAGTCTGAACTGCATAACAAGACCCTGTCTCACAAAACCTAAATAAATATGTGAAATAAGGGAATTATGCCACTGTTAAATGTTTAAGACCAGTTCTTTAAAAACAACAGTACAGTGAGTTTCCTGACCCAGTTGAGACCTGGGTTCTGAAATTTAGTTTGACATGTCATGACCACGTCACGGCAGCTTCATAACCAATAGTGAAGAAGGGAAGAAGGAAAGAAAAGTTTTTGATACAAATAAACTCAGTTTTAACTTTGAGTAGTAATATTAGAGGGTTTCTGGGTTTCACAGTAGTGAAAGGACATTTAGAATTCAGTTTCTCCATGAATAGATACTAGAAGATTAGACACATAAGAACATTATTTTCAGCCGGGCGTGGTGGCGCACGCCTTTAATCCCAGCACTCGGGAGGCTGAGGTAGGAGGAGCATTGTGAGTTCGAGGCCAGCCTGGGCTACAACGTGAGTGCAAGGCCAGCCTGAGCTACACAGTGCGACCCTGCCTCAAAAAACTAGGGCTGGGAGTTTGGCTCAGTGGCTTAAGCGCCTGCCCTGGCAGGCGCGAGGTTGTGAGTTCAATCCCCAGTACTGCAAAAAAAAAAAAAAAAAGAATATGATTTTCTACTGGCATGTCACCAGGACTCCATGCTTAGAATTTCAGAGAAGCTGAATTATCAACATTGAGGACAGTATATACAGATAATGCGACAGCAAGTCTTCAAGATTTGCGGGTGCCTGTATCCTTTTCTGTTCTCTGATATCTAGAAGTTAGAACCTAGTTCCAGGGCCAGTCCCCCAGCTTCCAAAGCTACTTGTGTTTTACCCTGCTGCACCATGAGAAGAACTCTGATATAATAGTTAGACAAAACCTTGGGCCCAGGGCAGTCTCCATCACTAACTGAGGACAAGCAATTTAAATTGAGGCCTGTTGGAGTCTCAAGCATAAAAAAGAGTTGGGAAGGATAAAAGAGGCTTAAGTATCTTTCCCAACTTCTATGTTCTGCTGTGCACACTGGCAAAGTGAATACCCTGGCTAAGCTTTCTACTTAGGAGCATTTTGTGGTTTTGAGTAAATTGTATGGAAAACCGAAGTCAGAATCTTAATGTGGAAATGGACTGGGTTAGCATACATGTATTATTTTTCACTCTAGTTTTATTCCTTTTCATCATATCTGATACATGTATAGGTGTAAAGCGATCACATCTAATTTGATTTTTACACACAACATTTATGGAGCTATGGCTCAGAAATTGATCTTTCCATTTGTTTGGGTTCTCAGATTCTAGAGCTCCCTTTGCCTTGCAAGAAACTGGGAGGCTGGGGGGCTGGGAAACAGAGCTTAGTGATAGAGCTGTGCTTAATGTGCTGAAGACTGAGTTCAATCCCCAGCACCAACAATAAAAGAAGAAAAGCCTGGGGAGGTGAAGTCGTAGCAGTCAATAAAGCAAAAGAGAGCATCGCCGCCCCCCAACTGCCTTGCTGTGTGGCAGTCACCATCACCCACTTGTGTAGCAGTCACTGGTACACAGAAAGGGAGCAGCTGCTTTCCTGAACGTGTGGTTTACAGCCTTGGATTTCTCTATTGGGACAGAATTGCAAATGCAATTTACTTATGAAATGCCCATGTTTCTTATGAAATTCCATTTGTAAGTTTGTTTCTCGGCTGTGGCTGCCTCTGGCTAATCTTTATATTGAGATCAAAAGAGCTTGTCCCTTTAGCTGTTCTCTTCCTGGCATGCTGGGATGTTATGATCCATCATAACATGACATGGAATGTAAAATACATCAGCTAGTCTTCTGGGGGCGAAGTGATTATTCTGGGACCTCGATAAACACCTCAACTGACATTCTTTCTGTGTCACCATAATCATGCTCATTTTTCTTATCTTTATGTTAACAAACTTGTTTCTCCTTTTGATGTAACTTCACAGAGCTCTCTGCTAATATATCCTTTACATCTTCTTCCCTCTTTATCCCTGTTCTCCTTCAGTCTGCTAGTCAAAGTACAAGGATTTTCAAAAATGTTGAGTAATTATGAAAATTCCATTTTAAAAAACTGCAAAGGAGAACTTTTACACAGTGTTGATTTGGGCTCAGGACTGTGTTCTGATTCTACAACCAGGAGCTTTCCAGTGAGTGTGTGGCTGTGTATCATGGAGCTGACGCCCTGCTCCTGCCAGAGTTACAGATGCGTTTTTCTGTCAAGGGAAATCTACAGACACCTTCCTGCTTCCCGTGTGGAATAGTCATTGCCACAGGCAGAAAGGAAGTTTTCATCTTTTTAACATGTGCTTTAGTATGACTTTACCGCAGTCTGCCTGTGACTGTGAGACGCTCTCCTAGTACTGTTCAAAGTAACAAATGAAGTAGCCTTAGGAATCAACATCGTCTGTATAGTTCATACACATGAGTTTCGTTTTGGAAATTCAGCTTAGTATAAAGGTAGATGGCTTTGCTCTCTGCTTCTGGTGTGACCTGTTCTTCTGGAAAATCTCCCACTTCTACTTGAAGGCAGAGTACAGAGCACTGGCCTCTTCTCCCCTGTGCATATGGAGGCTCACTTGCCACATGCTTACTGAGTTTATTTACTGAATGTCTGCACCCCCTGCAGACAGTGGTGACAAAGCCAGGGCTGGTCCCTGGCCTGCACACACTTCTCTGGTGGGTGACACAGGCACAAAGTAAATAATTGCACAAGGGTAAATTAGAGCAATGGTGAAAGACTCCGTGCACTGTTCAGGTTGTATAAGCGTGGGGGCACTGGTCATGAACGAGTGGTGCTTAGAATAAGGCCTGACGTTGTGAAATTAGCGGCGTGAGGTAGGCAGTGAGTACAGAGAGGACTCCAGGCGTGAGTGGTGGCTCTCAACAGCCCAGGCGTTTGAAAGTGGGCAGGTCTGGCTGGAGTGCCATTGCAGGAATGGTTTGCATGGCCAGACATGGTGACACGTGCCTGTGATTCCAGCACTTGGGAGACTGAGGCAGGAGGGTTGCCATGAGTGCAAAGTCAGCCTGGGCTACTAGTGAGATGGTTTCAAAAAACAAAACAAAATAACAGAGACTTTCTAATCAGCAAAGTATGTGTATGTGTGCTGATTATGGGGGTGAAATTATCCATTCGGTTCTGTGGGCCAAATCCTTAGGCTTTTAACTGAGTCATGATAGTAAGTATATGGTGGTCTTTTTTGTAATCCTTTTTAGATTACACTTTCATTGCTAGATTTTTGTACAACATAGCTTTAACTGCGTCTTTTGGCATTGCCCCTTCTTCCACTTTGGAGCAGACTGAAAGGGAAGTAGACATCATGATCTGATTTAATGTTCACTTGTATTTATTTTTGTTTTACTTTTAATTCATATTTCATTTCTGTTTTTGAAACTTATATTAACATTTGTCTTTCTGTGATGTATTTTGTCTATTTTTGTAATTGTTTTCATTATTTTGAGTTGAAATCCCGAGTATCCACTCCTTCGTTCTCTCTGTTTGAAAGTGAATTTCAGAGCAGGAGAAGCCGCAGACAGGCTGTATGTCACATTCATTTGTGTTTGATTTCCTGGCGCGAGTGCTTCCTCTTTGTCTTTGCTGTGTGTTCAAAGATCAGCATATGCCGAGTCAAAAGACAGGAGTTACTGTGGGAACTGGATTCTCTTTCCCTTCTGTTCATTAGAATGATCCCTCTCAAATTTTGTGATCACCAGTTTTAATCGCTTTAAAAAAATTAATGTCTATAAAATAGTGAAAGATGAAAATATGAGCCACTCATGGTGATACACGTCTTTAACCCCAGCACTCTGGGAGGGGAGGTTGAGGTTGGAGGGCCACAAGTTGGAATGCAGCCTGGGTACCTTAAGGGGGACTTTCTGTCTCAAAAGTAAAAACTTAAAAAGGACTGAGGATGCAGCCTAGTGCAATGGCCCTGGGTTTAATCCCCAGTACTGGGGCAGGAGAGGAAATGCAATGGAACTTTGCTAGTTTGAAATATAAAAGTCAGACCTATAGTTTACCTTTTCAGCATGCATTGCTGACTTAAATTTTAGACTCTAGGAGAGAAGCCAGCCTCGTGGGAGAGCCTCCTTTCATACTTATCCTGATGTCCGCTTAGAGTGTCCCGTACACTCCCAAATTCAGCCTCTGCCCACAGCAGCTGCTTTCCTCACTCATCACTAACCCTGCCTGATGTTAATAGTCTGAGGGAAAATGTACACCCCTCATGTTAGGACAGAAAGGTTGTTTTAGAGTTAGTAACTGTATTTCAGCTGCATCCCCCCACCCTTGGTTTTTTGTGTTTGTTTTGAGACAGGGTCTTGCTGTGTAGTTCAGTCCGGCCTCAAACTCACAGTGATCCTCCTGCCTCAGCCTCCAAGTGCTGGGATTACAGGCCTGAACCACCACACCTAGCCCCCCTTGGTTTTTTGAGACAGGATCTCACTATGTAAATCAGGCTGGCCTTGAACCTATGACCTCCCTAGTGCTGGGATTACGGGTGTGCACCATCACACCAGCCCTCCCTGGCTTTTTTTTCTTCCCCAATCTCCTGATTTGTCTCTTGGGAAAACCCAAAAATCTTGGTAATTTCTCATGTTTCAAGGTTAAACTCTTCAATGGGTTGCTGTCTTCACCAGCAGTAGTCACTGAGTGGTGTCTTGAAAGTTTGCTTCCAGTCATTACTCTTATACCTACGTTATGCTTTGATAGAGAGGAAGTGGTGTAAATTGGTCTTTGTCACTGCTGTGGCCAGCATTTGCACGTATTCATGTCCTGTCTGTGCAGATCCGCCAGCTCTGGCAGTGTGCCAGGACAGGCCAGGAGCTGATCTTATGAGCAGGCTCAGAGGCCAGTTGAGTTTGGGATGAGCCTTGGCAAGGCTGAAAGCCACCTGTCTCCGTGGGGTGCCCTGATGGCTCTTTCTCGCTTTCTACCTCCAGGGCATTTGTGTACCTGAGCAACCTGCTGTACCCTGTGCCTCTGATCCACAGGGTGGCCATCGTCAGTGAGAAGGGCGAGGTGCGGGGATTTCTGCGCGTGGCCGTCCAGGCCATTGCAGGTAGGTGACCCTCTTCTAAAACCAGCAAGGGCTATGGTTTCTCACCAAGAGACAGAGCAAGCCAGCTCTTGGGGCCATGCACAACCTGTGGTGTTTGTGCAGCTTGGAGAGGCCTTTATCACTTTCTCTCTTGGCATTGTCCCCAAGTGACATAAACAGATTCTGATTAATCTAGACTATGCTATTCTGGGGTAGTAGGTAAAGAGATTTCCTTTAACATGAGGGGCAACTCTTGGACTGACATCGTAAAAGTCATTGGCATTTTAAATAACATTTATTAACTGCTTCAGAAGCAATGAAGGATTTTCTTGCCTGATTTTTTCCTAATGGATATTTTTTTGGCTACGGTTTTGTAATGCATGAATCAAAATTCTCATATTTCCTACCATTTTTCCATGACCCAACTGACATTCTGAGAAAAAATGTGGCATTTCCTGCATTTTTCTGTCTTAACTTCCAAATGCTGTGCTGCTTAGTGACCTTTCAGCCTTTCTCTCACGGAAACCTGTCCCATAGTCACCAGTATTGCATTTATAGACATCGTCTCTACAAGTACAGCATAGTTTGAAATATTCATTGTGTGTTATTGAATACTATGTTGCCAAAATGGAAAGGGTTTTCCAGGTGTGGCACTTAAATAATCTCCGAAATATAACTAGTTCTTTGCTAGTTAGTCTCACATGAGCTAAGGAGCAGGGTCAGTGGACAGGCGCAGAGCTGGAAGCAGCCAGTGTCACTTTACTACTTGGACACTAAGTATTCTTATGCCGAAGGACTTTGTTGTTTATTTTCTAATCCGGGAAATCTGCTCCGCCCCCATGCATGTTCTCATTCTGTCTTTGCTGATGTTTCTCTTCTCAGCGGATGAAGAAGCGCCGGATTATGGCTCTGGAATTCGACAGTCAGGAACGGCCAAAATATCTTTCGATAATGAGTACTTTAATCAGGTGAGCAGCGGCTGGGTGAAAGAACACCTTGAGAACAGGCAAGGAGGCAGAGGGGTCCGGGAGGAAACCAGACAGCACTGGAGGCTCCTCCCGTGCTCCAACCTGAAAACTGCAGAGAGGCTGCTGGGAGCCTCAGCTGTGTGGTGGCCCAGGGGACATGCCAGACAGCCAGACATAAAGACCCAACATGTAGCCGGACATGGTGGCACACGCCTTTAATCCCAGCACTCGAGAGGCTGAGGTAGGAGGAGCGTTGTAAGTTCGAGGCCAGCTTGGGCTACAACGCGAGCGCAAGGCCGGCCTGAGCTACACAGTGCGACCCTGCCTCAAAAAACCAGGGCTGGGAGTTTGGCTCAGTGACTTAAGTGCCTGTCTGACAGGCCTGAGGTTATGAGTTCAATTCTCAGTGCCAAAAAAAAAAAAAAAAAAAGACCCAACACATGTGCATCATTGTGTTGCCTTTTCTCAGACAGCTCTTCACCTCCTTAATTTTCCAGTCAATATTATTCACTGGGCAAATAAAAATAAGGAAGGAAGGTTTTTTTTGGTGTGTGTGTGTGGAAGGGGGTTGTTACTGTGTTTGAGACAGGGTCTAATTGGTCCAAAATGGCCTTGAGTTTGTGGTCCTCCTTCCTCTGCCTCCTAAGTGCTGGAGTTGCAGGCAGGGACAACCATGCCTGGTAGAAAATGTTTTTATATTACTTTATCGTATGTCTTCCTTGCCTTGCTTTCAGAGTGACTTTTCTTCAGTTGCAATGACTCGTTCGGGTCTGTCCTTGGAGGAGCTGAGGATTGTGGAAGGGCAGGGTCAGAGTTCTGAGGTCATCACTCCTCCGGAGGAAATCAGTCGAATGAATGACCGAGGTTTGTACACAGATTTCCCCGTGCCCGGGGTCCCTTTCAGGGAGGGGAGATCCTTAGCACTGTCAAGGGACACAGTCACTTTACTTGACTAGGGGCAGGAGGAGCACCAGTTGCCCCCCTCTGCGTTGTCTGAACCGTGCATGTGCTCACTTGCCCCTCTTTAGATCTGAAGTCAGGCACTTTGCTGGATGGCAAGATGGTGATGGAAGGGTTTTCCGAGGAGATTGGCAACCACCTGAAACTGGGCAGTGCCTTCACCTTCCGGGTAACAGTGTTGCAGGCTGGTGGGATCCTCCCAGAGTACGCGGATATCTTCTGTCAGTTCAAGTAAGCTGTCCCTCGTGCTTTGCCAAGAGCCTTCCACACGCGGCAGAGTGACACTCCCGAGGGCTCCCAGTCTCTGAGGGAAGGCGCTCTCTTCACTCAGGGTGGGAGTGTGAACCGCAGGTTGCTCTGGCCGACGCAGGGTTCCTTGCAGGGAGGGCTGGCTGGGACCGCAGTGTGATCCAGATAGGCCTGCACAGTGATCAGTGCTCTACAGTAAAAATGTAGTTGACTACCCAGCCACTAGTTTTGCCTCCTTGATACTTGGGAAAAGGAAAATTTAAAGAATGGTAAGAAGAATAAATGTCTGTATCAGTTAAGAAACGCTAGTACATAGAAAAGATGTGGCAGTTTCATTTCTCATCCACCTGGTAGCTTTTTCTACCCCAAGGCACCCTGGCACCCTTTCCTCTAGGGGCTTCTTTCCCAAGAATTCCCTAGAAAAGCACTTCCTGTGACTCTTAAGTTTATGTATCTCCACACATCAAATATCTCCCGGTATGGGCTGCAGTACCAAAGAATGAAGTCCCACCGGTCTGTGCCTACAGCCCACCCGGTGCCAAAAGTGCCACCACAGCTGCTAGCCCTCCCCCTCCATGTGTGCACTGCCTCGCTGGGGGTCCCATGCAGCTCCTGGAGCATTGCTTTTGTGTGGGGTCTAGCCAGGTCTCATGCCGAGTTTGATCACTACACAGTAAACCACTAACATCCTTTGCTGTAACTGATGATTTTTATTGACATTAGCCGTCCAGTCTTGATTTCACTGACAGCCTCCAATTCAGGTGGGACAGACATGGCTAGATGAAGGGGAGGCTTTCAGTATTATTCTAATCGGGCAAGTGATACATTTTATGAAAGACACCTGACACCTGTTTGGTTCACTGGTGTCTGAAGTGACATTAGCAGTGCCAGCCGATGTCCTCACGCCCTGAGAAGGTGTTAGCTCTGGGGGTGAGAGCCTGTGATCCTGGGGGAAGAAGACTAGGGCTTCTGGGCTTTCCTCAGGCCCCAGCTGGTCCCTGCAGAAGAGGCCATCATGTGGCCGTGCCCTGGGGGACCTGACTTGCCAGGACCACAGGCTCTGTACCACTGAAGGTGGGGAGCAGGCCCTCTGATGCCCGTGGGTATGTCTGGCAGGGGGGTTGTGTAGTCAGGAGACAGAAAATGCGGGGCAGGAAGAAGTAAGAGGAGAGGGAGAGACGCGAGGGGAAAGGAGGGCAGTGAGCAAACCAGGGTGCCTGGAGCACCGCACTGTGGGGGGCGGCTGCTCTCAGCCTCACTGACTCCTCCCAGAGATGAGGAGGCTGTACTGCTGGGCTCTCCCGCCTGTCAGATTCAGAGTATTTCCCTTCCTCTCCCCCGTTTTTCTCTTTGTCCTGTGTCAGTGGTATTTTTTGTTATGTTGTTCGTTTTTTGGTGCTGAGGTTTGAACCCAGGCCCTCACACATGCTAACTAAGCACACCCTCTGCTGCAGCTTGGGAGGGTTCTTCTGATGGATTTTTCCTTTTCCTTTTCCTTTTCCTTTTTTTTTTTTTGGTACCGGGAATCAAACTCAAAACCTCATGCCTGCCAGGCAGGTGCTTACACCACTGAGCTAAATCCCTAGCCCTATTTTTCGAAACAGGGTCTCACTATGCAGTTCAGGCTGGCCTTGAACTTACTTTGTAGTCCAGGCTAGTCTCAAACTCACAACAATCCTCCTGCCTCAGCCTCCCAAGTGCTGGGATTAAAGACATGTGCTACCATGCCTGGCTTCTGATGGATTTTTCTATCCAGCAGTGAATCTTTGTGTTGAATATTCTTTAATTCTCCTCTTCTTTTTATTTCAGACTAATAATAGGGAGGGAGAACCATAACATCTCATTATTTGTGAAAATAAGTAAACATAGCCCATTGGTTCCACAAGTATTTCTGGCATGTCTTCTTTGCATCAAACCATGTGGGAAAACACTGTCAGGGAGAGACAGGCACGTAAATACCCTGTCCTGGTGAAGGGGGCTCTGGGGAGGAAACGGGTGACCCACACTCCGCTGGGCATGTGCACCACATATAAGCTTTTACACTAACCTTGCGGAAGAGGAGTCTGACACATTTTTTCTGCACGAAATTATTTCATTAGGCAGACATGGTGGCGCACGCCTGTAATCCCAGCACATGGGAGGCTAAGACAGGAGTATCGCTGTGAATTTGAGGCCTGCCTAGGCTACAAAGTAAGTTCAAGTCCAGCTTGAACTGCGTGGTGAAACCTAGTCGCAAAAAGACAAAAAAAAAAAAAAAAAAAAAGAAAGATCTGTTTTTATTTAGAATACTTGCACAAAAGAAAAGGAGTTTGTTGGATTCGCATTTTCACTTGAAGCATTCTTGCATATACATACACATGGCTGAGTGTTCAGAGTCAGTTAGTTTTGTCATTTTGAAGTGAAATTTAAAATGCTGTCTGTATGATAGGGAAAGGTTTTTGAGAAGGAAATGCAAACAACTGGTAAGTGGAGAATCTGCCTAAGTAGGATGCTTCTTACTGTTGGTCCAAGTTGGATTCTTAGGGCAGAGCTCCTGAGGACATTATTTGCTGCAGCATTTGCTTCTCTTATCTTTTTGTTTAGCTTCTTGCATCGCCATGATGAAGCGTTCTCCACTGAACCCCTCAAAAACAATGGCAGAGGAAGTCCCCTGGGCTTCTATCATGTGCAGAATGTGAGTGACCTGGACCTCTTTGCCAAACACATCTCGGGTTTGTGGCACCTTGGCTTTCTCTGTTACAGAAAGCTGATTGGGTAGCACCCTAGGGGTGGGGATGGGGGTCGCGGAGAGAATGGACAATGGAGGGAGTGGCCAGAACAGTGAGGTCATCCTCAGGGATAGAGCCGCCAGCCTCTGAGTGGAATCACAGCGGGCTCAGTCAAGCAATAAAACATTCATTCCATCAGTCAAATGGAGTGAGTCGTTTCCATGCGCCCATCCTAGAAAAACAAGTGTGTTTAATGCCAGTTTTGTTAAAGTTAACTCATTGCCCTTTAAATTCTAGGATACTTACATTGTTTAGTTGTAAGTAATGTAGAAGATAATTAAATCCTAGCTGTAGCTAAAGGAAGATTCAGTCTGCTTCCCTTGTAGCTGATATTATGATTAACCCACAGATGCCCCTCACAGCCTTCTTTACACAAGGAGTGGGGGAGCAGACTTCGCGTCTCTTACATGAAATTGCACGCGAACTCTGTTCACCAGCCAGCCTCGTCACAGCAGCCTCCATTCACCGAGACCGGATTTGGTGGCGGTCCCTATTCTGAGTATTTTCTGTGCCATTTAATCTTCACGATCCCTTGTTACAGCTGAGCTAACTCAGGCACCAAGCAGTTAAAAGTCACTCGCCAAGGTTACAAAGCTGGGAAGGGGCCGAGATGGGCTCATAGAGAGATGTGGCTGTAGTGTCAGATCTTCACTGCTGTATGAAACTTTCCCTCTCAACCACTTGGCAAATCATGTCCATTCTGGAAAATGCCAGAGGAAAGGGCAGCTCCTAAGATAGAGCAGCCAAACGCAGAATGCCCTGTCATCTTTTTTGTGGTTGTATACCATGAGTGCATGTGTGTCGGGGAAATCCTGACCAGCTGCTGTGCACAGGCACAGTGCCTGACCTATCTGGGGGTTGTGGATGGATCACAGATGCGCCAGGGAACTTAGAATTTTGCTAGGGGAGTAAAATGCAGTTTTTCACACAGAGAACCTTGGGATCAGTATCCACTCAGTGCAGTGGGAGTAGAGGAAGGGCAAGCTGTTTGCATGTGTGTTCAGTTACCTTTTTTTGTTGGATGGGAAAGTTAGGCAGAGAGAAGAGGTAGCGCGAGAGGAGGAGGTGGTAAATGTATGAAAGCCTGTCTCAAACTTGGCCCTGTGCCTGGCTGGTCATGCACAGTCAATGTGTGCCGTTCTTGCTGTTGCCATGTGCGCTGTCCTTAAAAGTGAGGAGTGACTTAGGTGTGTGGGGTACAGGAAGGGCCTTACCGGCAGGATGCAACAGAGGGAAGAGCAGGGGGAGGGAGCGGCGGCAGGTGAGTGGGAGGCTGCAGTGCTAAGTGGGTGCAGGGCCAGGAGTGAGCTCATCTGGGGCATAAATGGGGCCTCTTAATGCCTGGAGCCCGGTGGGTTACTGAGGATGAACAGCAGAGGGGGCCCTGTCTTTCAGTGCAAGAGCCCTGCACAGGTGAACTCCCAGGACATGGTGAATGTCGCATGGTGCTAAAGTCCTGCTTAAAGCAAAAATGTGTGCTTTTGTATAACAAATCTTTCCTTAACCTCATCTGGCTTTATTCCTTATTAGATTGCGGTGGAGGTCACAGA
>RJWM01010157.1:20869-65055 GCA_004363535.1 Dasyprocta punctata
GCACCGGGGATTGAACTCACAGCCTTGCGCCTGCCAGGGCAGGTGCTTAAGCCACTGAGCCAAACTCCCGGCCCTGGTTTTTTGAGGCAGGGTCGCACTATGTAGCTCAGGCCGGCCTTGTGCTCGCGTTGTAGCCCAAGCCGGCCTCGAACTCACAACGCTCCGCCTACCTCAGCCTCCCGAGTGCTGGGATTAAAGGCGTGTGCCACCACGCCCGGCTGGAAGAACTCTTTTGAGGGATTAAGATAACTAAATAGCAGTTTATATATTACTCTGTGTTTTCTTTTGAGAAACTTTACTACCTTTTTCTAGTTCCCTAATTACTATTTTAGACAGAGCAAATTGAATTTTGCCACCTGCGCTTAAATGCCACTTTTTTTCGGCAAAGAGAGTTTGAATAGGCTAGGAAGTTGGAGTAAGAGGAATATAACGTGATGAGTGTGTATAATTGTTCCTAAAAACCTCAATTTCATGAAGCAAAAGCTGTAAGTGGAGTTATCAGAATGGATGAGGAGAGCAACCAGGGACTTCTGGATGGTACTGGTGTCAGCATTAACAGATGAATTTTCTTACTCCTTTTGTTCGCTGTGATTTACAGGGTAACTTTTATTAAGATGCATTAGCCTGTGTTACTATGTGGGATTATGTCTGAGAGCTGATATCATGCCAGAGTTGAAACACGGCATTAATATCAGTATCCAACTCTTAAGTCCTGAAGAAGTTTGTCTTTCTTTGCAGTCCGCCTCAGCCTTCTCGACGGTTCTTCCCTCCGCCTATGCCACTCTCCAAGCCAGGTGAGCCCCAGCTCTACTCTGCCTCATGTTCTCTGTCATCACATCCTTGTTCTGAGTGATGTCCAGATAAAAGTCACACCGGGATTCTTCCTCCTCTTGTGTACCCTTATGTATTCCTGCTTCTCTTGAATGCATCTAGCAGGAACTAGAATTCTTGATTCCTGATGTAAGGTAAGAAGTAATAGGGCTCTATCTGTGTTGGTTTTCTGGTTTTCTTATAGCAGAGCTTCATAATCTCCTTTTGCTAAATCTCTGCTTCATATGCAACTCCCCCTATCAGTGACTGAACATTTCTTTGCATGTTAAATATATTCTGCATGTTCAGTTATATTGTTTTTGTTGTTGTTTTGTTTTCCTTGGAGCAAACTGACACATAATAACTGTTCATGTTTTGTACATGTATACCCTGTGTACATCATTGTAATTAGCATACCCCACACCTTCAACAGTTATCATTTCTTCATAGTGAGAACAAAGTCCTCTCTCTAGCTATTTGGAAATACATGGTATTGTTAATTCTAATCGCCCTTTAGAATACTATAACTTGAACTTGCTTCTCCTTCTTTATCTTGTTTTGATTTTTCTTTATTTTCATCCTTTCTCCTTCCTGCCCCCTTGCTACACTTCTCCCCAACCTGCGCTCATTCTGCACCCTCTGTGCTTCTCGGCTCCATCACCACCGGCCTTCAGACCATGAACGAAAGATTGCACTGATTCGGTTTCTCGTGTCTGGCTGTGTGAATGCGCATGTGCTGGACGTGTTTTCTGAGCACGCCAGTGTGCTGGCATCCTCCGCTGCTGGCACCTTCCAGAAGGAGGCTGACCCAGTGCCGCCTTTTCTCTTTCTGCCAGTGCCCAGCTGCCAGAGCGAGAGGGTACCCAAACGAGATGGTTAGTAGCTGTCTTAGCTCTGCCCTAGATGTAGAACCAACTTTTGGGGCTGGCCCTCAGGCCCGGCTCACCGGGAGTCAGACACAGACGCTTCTGTCAGCTTCTTGGCTAACTGTGGAGTTCGGCACGCTGTCTCGATCGTGCCGCATTTCTTCCAGAGAGGCTTTAGGAGGCCCCCTCCGCTGTGCCTCTTCGCCATCATCCCGGCGGGCCAGGCTCTTCCTTTGTCTGGGTTCTCTGAAGTAGTACTTTTAGTTTTGAAGATTTTTACTAGTAGTTGCTTTTTTGTTTGGTTTGGGTTTGGGTTTGGGTTTGGGCTTTGTTATTTCCTGTGGTGCTGGGGCCGCAATCCAAGGCCTCATGCGCGGTAGGCAAGCGCTCTTGCACTGAGCTACACTCCAGCCCCAGGCCTGTTAGTACCTGAGGTTCTGTCCACTGCCCCTTAGCTGGCTGCTAGCGACGGTGACTCCATGCTCTTCCTGACCAGCATCACCAGGGGACCTGAAGTCCCACTGGGACGGGTGCTGCCGATAGGCGGCCGGCTTGAACAGTGCTGCATGGTTCAGAAAGTCGCAGATGCATCATGTTGTGGCCTTTGTGATGCCTCTTCAAGTTAGCAGCCTGTCTGTTATGACCTGCGTTTTATAAGAGACAGACGAACAGAGGGCAAGCATCATAACTCAAGTCGCAGAGCATCGATTCTGTCAGACGGGGAGATTTCAATCTGAAGAAAATGTAACAGAAGCTCATTTACAGATCCCTGCATTTACAGATTAAACCAGTGGTCCCTAGAGTTGTCCACATGTTGGAATCACCTGAGAAACATAGGCCTAGCATACTTGACTGTGGCCCACCCCCAGGGAATGCTATTTGATTATCTGGGCCTTGCCATCATTCAGACCCCAGGTGACCATGTAGCTCAGTCTTGCCTAGCGTGTAGGAGCTCCTGGGTCCAATCTCCAGTGCCACAAAAATAAATGAAATCCCAGTGACTTTAGGCAGAGGGAGTCGGGATCCCTGGACTGGAGCTGGCTCTGGGCTGTGCCTCACGCATCCCTGTGAAGCCCAGGACACTCGAGGCTGTCCCCAGGTCAGGTACTTTCCAGGCACTATGTCTCCCACACCGCTCCCAGGTGATGACAGGCTGCAAAATGGGAGACTGCAGTGTGCAGGTTTTGTAATGGTCTTTTGGGACACGTTTACTTTGCATAAAACCCGTTTCTCCTCTTGGGAGACAGTGGTGAGAAGGAAGGGCAGTGACTGCCCTCCCCATCGTCCTCCGAGTCCGAGGCACTAGTGTAGTCGATCCTGACTCTTTGGGGCTTCTGCTGCCTTTCCCAAGTGTGTGCTTGAAGGCTGACCTTAAAGAAGTATATGCTTTACTAAGTAAGTGTGGACACATTTTGACATTTCCTAAAATATTTTGAAAGTTCCAGCCACCAAGTTAAACACGATGAGCAAAACCAGCCTCGGCCAGAGCATGAGCAAGTATGACCTCTTGGTTTGGTTTGAGATCAGTGAACTGGAGCCTACTGGAGAGTAAGTCTAACTTTCTAAATTTTTAAATAAGGTATTTCAAGATTAGGAAATACAGTTTTGAGTCTCTTCTATGTACTTTGATGAATCATCACTGTCAGCATTCTATTTTGAATTGAATTTTCATGGTCTTAGTGTATTTCTTGTCAGAGCCCTGAGTATGCAGTAAAAGAATTTGTCTTTTCCTTAGCAATAGCAGGGAGGTGGAGACTGCACTTGGTTCTGAGGGTAGAGTTCTATACCGTGGTTTTATCACAAGCAAAGAAGCAGGAGCAGGTGGTACCACATGCAGTCACTGAGGGGATCTGTGGCAGAGTGTTGCCCCAGACCACAGCTCCTCAACCTCAGCACTATTCTGAGCCAGATTGTTCTCCACTGTGGGCAGCTGCCGTGTGCATTGTGGGATATTTTGCAGTATCCCTGGTCTGGGTTTATGGGATGCCAGTACCTTCTACCCTGCAGTTGTGACAACCAAAAATGTCTCTAGACATTGCCAGATGTTCTCTGGGGTCAAAGTCACCCCTCTGCTCCTGGCTCCTACTGGGAACTCCTGTTTTAGATCAGTGTGATGATCAGCATCAACTTACTTGTCTCTCTGAGCTGTGTTAGAATAAGCAATGAATAGCCGGGCGTGGTGGTGCACGCCTTTAATCCCAGCACTCGGGAGGCTGAGGTAGGAGGAGCGTTGTGAGTTCGAGGCCAGCTTGGGCTACAACTCGAGTGCAAGGCCGGCCTGAGCTACACAGTGCGACCCTGCCTCAAAATACCAGGGCCAGGAGTTTGGCTCAGTGACCTAAGCGCCTGCCTGACAAGCGCGAGGTTGAGTTCAATCCCCGGTACCGCAAAAAAAAAAAAAAAAAAAAAAGAATAAGCAATGAATATAATTATAGTTATGCTAAAGACTTTTGGGAGAAACACAAAAAAGATCCTACCTCTGAAACAGAAGCAAGGGACTGTATCTGTTTGTCTAAAGGGCAGGGGATAAACATTACGGAATGTGCTGGGTATGGTGGCATGCAGCATGCCAGAGACAGAGGCAGGGAGATCCCTGTGAGTTCGAGGCCAGCCTGGTCTACATCATGAGTTAAATCCCAGCCTGAACTGCATAGCAAGACCCTGTCTCAAAATAATGGTTCCTGGATGTTCCTCTGTGTATAAACGCTGAGCCCCACAACTGTTTCCGTCACCAGGCAGCAGCTGTGAAGTCGCACGGTGGTACATCAGTCCGTATATGGCCGCCTGTGGCGACAGCATGCTGAGGAATCTGGCTTTCATAGACAGATCTGAAATGTGATTGTGAACTCTATTATGAGGGTCATAATCAGTCGCTATTGCACTCGTGTATTACTTACTAAATTCTTATACAAGGGGAAGAGACGAAAGCAGGTGACACTGCTGTCCTTTGAGCGTGTTAGTAAGGGTGGCAAACAATGGATGAGTGGAAGCAGCTATAGAGGCAGGTGGCGGAGTGATTAGATGCTAATGAGAGAGACGTGGGATTGGAAAAAACAGGCTGCAGGGACCAGGGAAGGCCTCAGATGGCCTCACACTCACTTTGTCCTTTGCGTTTCTGCTTCAGGTACATCCCAGCTGTGGTTGACCACACTGCCGGCCTGCCCTGCCAGGGAACCTTCTTGCTTCACCAGGTACTCGGGCAGGAGCAAAGTCGGGCCTAGGAGGGAACACTGAAGGGTTTAGAATAAGAAACAGAGCTCTTGCTTTTTCTCAGCTTTTCTCTCTATTTTGAAGGTGGTGGGGAGTTGTGGAGGGCATGCTGACCTCTTACCCAGCTGTGCTGGGGATTGAACCTAGGGCTTATATGGTTTCGTTTTTAATGTTTCTTCTTTAGGCCTTGGTTTGTATATATACCCTTGCTTTATATTTTAAAATAGCTGTTTTGCAAAAGAATTTATTTCCTTCAATTACTGTCATTTATGCAACTTCTATATCACTTTTTTATGTTCTTCGTGATGCTTGAAAGCTCTAAACTTTCACAGCCAAAAGTTCTTAATGGGGTAGAGGATAAGAGTTTCAAAGGACAGGGCCAGGGGTATAGCTCAGCAGCACAGCACCTACCTGGCAAGTGTGAGGTCATGAGTTCGATTCCCAGTACCAGAAAAAAAAAGTTTCCACGGACTAAAATTCTGACTTTGAAATGTATTGTTCCCTTTGGTAAGTCAGAAACAAATGCACTCAGTGCCCAGCACTGGTTCTGACCGAGGCAGGATGGAGCTGGAAGTCCCGTGCTCACATGAGAACAGGGCCAGACCAGAACCTCACTGCTGCGCACGGCTGGCCCAGTGCCCTGGGGGTGGACAGCTCTTCCCTCCCCCCATGCTCTCCTTCCTGCTCACCCAGTCCATACAATCCGGAAAACAACAGGCAAGGGGACCTAAGGGATCACCCCAGCTGAACCACAGGCCTGTTCCCTCCCCAGGGCATCCAGCGAAGGATCACGGTGACCATTATCCACGAGAAGGGGAGCGAGCTGCACTGGAAAGACGTCCGGGAGCTGGTGGTAGGTGAGTGTGCGCCTGTGGCACAGGGCAGAGCCTGGTGCTTAGAGGAACTGTTGTGCTGTGTGCAGCTCAGGAGCGCATGGGAGACTGCACTGGAGAACACAGCTTGTGGCGGGGACCAAGGCCTTGAGTCAGGATTCTATTGAAGGGCTAAGCGTGCAGCTTAGTAGCAGAGCACTTGTCTGGTATGCACAAGGCCCAGGCTATGTATCTCTCATGCACGCACACATACACGCACATGCACACATGCACAGTGAAACATTTCTCAGCTCTCTCCATCTAACCGATTGTTTTACCTAATTACGGTGGGTATGGTTCTTCGCTGCATTACAGAAGAGGGCATAAATCAAGTCTGTTATGAGCTTCCATTTAGTGGGGAGACAACAGATACCCGTCCAGACAGCTGGGTGAGTGAGTACCAGAATGGGCAGACGGGAACAGCTGTGCTCAGAGAATCACCACCTCAAGCTGTCTGGGAGGACCGCATTAACTTTGAGCAGAAGGCTCTGAAGAGATACAAGGTAACTTAGGGGAAGTCAGGTACATAGCTCAGCGGCACAAGCACCCACCTGGCAAATGCAAGGTCCTGAGTTCAAGTCCCAGTACCAGGAAAAAAAAAAAGATAATCAAGGGGTTTCGTTAGTTGATTTTCCAGAAACAAAAAGTTGGAGTAAGAAAGGCAGGAGTGTGCCTGACATGCACACGGCGGATGGGGAGATGAGGCACACCGCCCAGCACAAGCCATAGACCCCAGTGTATTTGTGGACCTGGTGTGAGCTGTAGAATGCGAGTCCGAGGCAGTGGCATGGAACCTTTTGTTGTCATGACCTCTTGGGCTGTGGAAAAGCCTCAGAATTATGGCTTTGTGTGTTGTAGGGTCTCACTATATAGTTCAGGCTGGCCTTAAACTCATAATGATCCTCCTGCCTCAGCCTCCCGAGTATTGGCATTATAAATGTCTGTTCTCACACTTGGCTCAGAATTACATTTTTAACTGTGGGCAGTAAAGTATTTAGGATTGGAAAGGAAACTTTTGAACTGAAATACAAGCTAAAAAGAATTAAACAGGTTTGTAATACAAGCTCTTTTCTATTGTTACATTAAACAACAGGATCTAACTGTAGATCTAGTTTGTATCACTTCACAGTGGTGACAAATGGACGATATTGTAGGTTAGTTTGATGGGGAAACATCTGCGGTTTCTATAGAATCACTGATGCTGCTAAATCCCCTGTGGTTCATTGCCCTCCGTAATGCAAGGAAATACCAAATTTTAGCCAAAGATGTAATCTTTGTCCTGGGAGGCTGATGCAGAAGGATCCTGCAAGTTTGAGTCCAGCCGGCTGGACTACATAGTGAGTTCAAGGTCAGTTTGAACTGCGTAGTGAGACTCTCTCAAAAAAAAAAAAAAAAAAAAAAAAGATATCATCATCTTCTCCATCCAGCCAATGGACAGCTTCAGTTCTATCCACAGAGCTGCTGAGTCTCCATGGGCCAGATGAAGAAGGAAGGAAGATTATACTCTCCTCTAGCAGGGCTGTTGTTTGCAGGTTTTTTCACAATTTATTTTTATATGGAGCACTGGTACACAAGCCAGAAAAGATGCTTTTCATCAGAAAGGACGGGCAGGGGTTCCGGCTCCTCCAAAGAGTCCCAGGATTTATTTGATTAGCAGGCTCCCGCACATGCCCACCGTATTCCAGGTACCTTTCTGAATGCTCTAAAATGTTACTGGATCCCCGTGACAGTCACATGAGGGAAGACTTGGTACCGTTAGAAACCCCTGTGCCGGCAGCGGCAGGGAGCAAGCCTCGTGTGCGCCCGCGTGCGGTCCGGCTCTCGTGGAGGTGCTCTCGAGCTCCTCTGCGTCACTCAGAGGCAGGGTCGTAGCAGTCTGAGCAAGAAGGTGGCACTGTCAATTCAGCGACCGAGGAGGTTCCGGAGGGATGAGGGAAAGGGGGTCGGTGACGCCAAGCAGGCCAGGTGGGCGGCTGAGTGCTGCAGACCGAAGGGCAGGTGGCCTCTGGGCAGGGCAGCGATCCTGCGAGTGAAAGCTGAGGTGAACATGAGAGGCAGAAGCTCAGACACGGCGTCAGTCTGGTTTCTCAGCAGGCTAACTGTGGAGCGGCGAGGGCCTGCAGCAGGAGTGTGGTGAAGCAGCAGGAGCTGGAGGGTAGCCAGGTGCTCCGCGGCACCTGAGGTACACAGGCGGGAAAGTTGCCTTCAGCTTTGTGAACGTCTGCCTTTTTAATGTGCCCACCACGTGGTGTCTTCATCCTTTCCTCTAGGCCGGATTAGAAATAAGCCTGAGGTGGATGAAGCTGCGGTCGATGCCATCCTCTCCCTAAACATCATCTCTGCCAAGTCCCTGAAGGCTTCGCACAACTCCAGCAGGTAGGGCACCCCAAGACACAGCGGCTGCCTCAGACCCCTTACTCTTCATGGCTTCTATGCGGACGTGGGGAAACCCGCTTCCTCCCATACCCTCCTGCTCTGGAGATGCTCACGGGCTCGGTCACCTGTGCGCATGGACTGCCGTGTCCGTGCGGAGTCTGAGGAGATGCAATACAGTGAAAGAAAAGCCAGACAGACAGCTCAGCGGCTGCCCAGGGCTGAAAGGAGGACTGTGCTAGGTCTGAGTGGCGTCCGGTGCACAGCCGCTGCTGAGGAAGCTCGCTCACTGCTAAGTGGCGTGGAAACAGGCCCTCCAAGGGACAGCGACGCTTCGCATTGCTGCTTACGCTTCAGGTTGCCAGACTAATGTACACTCTCATGACCAAGACTGGCCACTCTAAGTAACACATCTTATTTTCAACTTTAATGTTTTCTCACCAGCTCTAACCGCAGGTAGTTAGCTATTTAACACGGCCCTATTGAGGACAAGTTAAACTAGCTTTTCTTAAAATTCCCTCTCTGTACCATAAGATGACAGAGGCTCATGAAGCGCCTGGCTGTCCTGCATTCCTGTGAGCCTGAAACTCGGGCTGCTGGGTCCTCTGTCTTCCCTGGAAGCGCCTGGATTGCTGTCCCCTTAGGGCTGTGGAGCAGGAGCTGCCGGGAATTGAGTGGGGGCTGAGACAGCGCCTGTCCACGCCAGGATCCCTGTGCTCTGTCTGCTCCTGAGAAGCAAGCGCACGTCTGTGTGGGGGAAATAAGGCCACAGGCAGAAACAAAATGGGAACTGGGGGCCAGGATTCATTTCTTTCCTGTGTTTCAGTTTTGCATAGGAAACAGAAAAAAGGAACACACACACTTTTGCTTGCTTTCCTGCATGTGAGCAGGAGCTGGCAGGGCCTGAGGCGAGAGGAAAGGAGTGTCAGGGTGTGTGCGGTGGAGGGAAGACAGAGAGGAGGGCAGCGCTGTGACCGGAAATACCGTTTATTTCCCTGCTGTCGGCAGCCACTCCACTCGGTTTGCTCCTTTTTGCCAGACAGTCAAAGCCAGCCTTCAGCTGGTACTTACCACCACCACGGATTTGCTTTACAGCTGTTAGAAAGTGTCTTCAAACACACAGGGCCAGTGGTATTCAGCTGAGGTGCTGGCGTGCTCAGTTTGCCTGCATTAGAGTAACCTTGGAGGTGCTCGGATTCTTGCCCAGCCACAGGTTAGATGCTGTAGGAGGCTAATGTGATTGTAGAAGCAGATTCTGTTATATAATAGAAGTTTAGAGTTAATCAAAAGAATGTGGTGATCCCGACTCCTTGAGAGGCTGAGGCAGACTCTGTCTCAAAATACAAGGGAATAGGATATTTTAGCTCAGTGTTCCAGGGTTTAATGCCCAATGCTACAGGGGAGGAAAAAAAAAAGACTTGGTTAAAGTCAAGAGTAATAGCCCAGTGTGGTGGTGCCTGCCTGTAATCCCAGCAGTCCAGAAGTTAAGGAACTCGTGGCAGTTCTCCTGCCTCGGCCTCCCAGGTGCTGGGATCACAGGTGTCAGCCACCACACCTGGCTTTTAATGTTTAGTCCGGTTAGGTGATCCTGATAATAAGCACAAGTGGTGTAAACAGGTGGGGCTGTCTGTGTACTGCTGAGACGGGACAGGCACACAGCCCTGTGGGCGTGACTGAGCCGATGCAGGAGACCTGTCTGCAGTGGAGGGTGCCAGGGTTAGAGTCTAGGAAATGGAGAACCCAAGGTAACGCAGTGAGTTGCTAACTGAGTTTGGCTAAGAGAGCTTCTATTCTGTGGAAGGTTCCACGTGTCCTGTCCAGAGGGTGGTGCGTGTGTCTTCAGAGGCTTTTCTGATACACCAACGGTGCAGGACGGTAGACGAGGACCATCGTTCCTTTTCTTCCCAGTCCTGCAGTTAACAAATGACCGTGGTTTTCTCTTGGTCCCATTCCTAATGCCAAGTTCCCACTGAAATGTCGTTAACAGATGTGGACTCCACGCCCCCTCCATGCCCATTCTCCTTCAGTGACAGTCACTGGAGAGGGTCAGTGTCACTATAAGCCCTGGGCCCATTGCATCCCAGGGTCCTCTGTTCGTTACCAGTCCACTTGAGGTCGCTGTGCTCACAGGCAGATTTGTAGTAGTCTTTTATGTGTGTGTGTGTCTGTTTTCTTTTAGCGTTCTCTTTTTATTTATTTATTTTTGTTATTGATGATGACTGTGTTGCTGCACTAACAAAAGCCTTTTCTATGTTTTTACAGGCTCTTTCTTGATAAGGATATTCCTAGGTATTTTATGTTTGCTTTTTCGCACATGAAGAGTCTAGTTTTATCAGAATGCTTTATGTCTGTGTTGCTTTGAGTGCTGTTTTAGTTTAGTGGCTCATTCCCCATGTAGGCCTAAGCTGTATCCAGTGCACAGCCAGATTGTATTCTGTACCCTAAAATGGAACTTTGTGCCCTGGATTTTTCCTTCATATATGCAATTTAGCATATACATAAATTATTTTTAGAGTTTGGAATTATTTTCTCATTCCATTTACTAAACTTCAGTATTCTGTTCTTTTGCCCACTCAAGTTTTCCTGTCTACGTTAGCAAGTGGAGTATTTCTCCCCGCTTTTCCAGCGGACTCTCAGCTCTGTTCACTCTCCTCCTCTCCCGCCTGTCCTCGTCAGAAGCCTGGGCGGTGTCCCGCTCTGTCGCCTTGCACAGTGCTCACGTCCTCTTTGTCTTCTCCTGGGCGGTAGCAGAGACCAGTTGGGTTATATGAGTAACTGAGTCTATGAGAGGAAATGCTTCCTGGATTTTTAAACATTGCTTTCTTCCATCAGACTTGTCTTACCAGTTTTCTTCTGTTGGAATGGGAACACTTCTGACTTAGTTGTGAAGAAAGTTTTTTCCCATCTCTCTGTTTGACTCACGGGAAGCAAACTGAAGGAAGCGACAGAGACCGTGTAGCCCAGGATGTCGCTTGCCAGACCTCAGTCTGGATCGCATCTGGGTCTCATGTCACAGATTCCTCTGGTGCACGCCTGAGAGCGCTGCAGGGCTGGGGCGCTGCTGGCGGGGGAGCACTTGTCTGGCACCTGCGTGCCAGTCCCCAGTGCCATGGAAGAATAGAGGCTCATAGATGCAACTCTCACGTAAGGAGTGTGTTCTTCGTTAGTTCACAGTGAACAGCATTGCGTGAGTGTGTTGGTACTTCAGTTTCCCTGACACCTTTCTCCTCAGTGCAGCCGGTGGTTGGGACGCGGGGTCATTCCTGTCCACCTCTAGAGGACGGCCTGTGTGGGGACCCAGCCCTGTTTCCAGCCCTGCTTCGGCAACATTGCCTCCAGTCAGGGTTGCGTTTCTTCCCAGCTCCTCAGGAGCTGCCCCCGTGAGCGGATATTCCAGCGGACCCAGCAGAGAGGGTTGTAGCAACTCCAAAACGAAACAAAAAGAATCGTTTTCTCCAGTATAGAAAGATTTCAGCAGAGTTAGAATTTCCTTCTGTGTTTCTGCCAGCAAAATTTTAATGTTAGGCTAAGTAACAACTGAACCTGAAGACAGAGATGTGCAGAACTTCTCTACACAAATTCAAACCATTGCCTCAGTGGGAAGAGTCAAGAGCATGAAGGGCCGGGCGAGGTGGTGAATGCCAGTTCTTGGGAGGCTGAGGAAGGAGGATTGCCAGAAGTTCAAGGCCAGCCTGGGCTACACAGGGAGACCCTGCCTCAAACAAACTTCAAAAATATAAGCAAGACATGGTGGTGCGCTCCTGTAATCCCAGCACTTGGGAGGCTGAATCAGGAGGATTGTTGCAAGTTTGAGACCAGCCTGGGCTACAAAGTGAGCCCAAGGCCAGCCTGAACTGCATAGTGACACCCTGTCTCCAAAAAAAAAAACAAAAAAACAAAAAAAAAACTTCAAAACAACTAAGATTTGACCTGGGCGGGACTTAGTGGTTGTGTGAAGGTTTTTCGTTGAGCCCAAGAGCCATGGAGGTGCCCACTGTCATCTCCTGGTGCCCGCACCTTTTTCCCGTTAGTTGTTTCTGTGTTCCCTCTGTGTCTCTGCAGAGAATTCTCCTGACCCACACCCGCTGCCTCAAAAGCTAGGCAGTCAAAAAAGTCAAGTGTGGGGTGAAGACCACAAAGCGGTGACCACACCTCACGCCCAGCTCTCGCAGGCCGAGGGCCGGTCAAGGGGCTCACCTGCAGATGCGCGCTGCCTTCTCCGCCCCTCATTTCTGAGGAGGAGGCGGGCGATGTGCTACGAGAAAGTTCAGGCCTGCTGGTTGTCACAGGAAACCTAGAAAAGGCCTGATGCGTGAGGCCCCCGCGGGAAGGGGTGTGGTGGGAGCAGTGCAGACTCCAGCTGTGGCGGGTGGGCCGCCTGCCCAGCTGGGCCGGCCGTGCCCTGCGCTCGTTGCCAGGAGGGAAGAGGATGCTCAGCGACGGAAGAAGTCAGCTCGAGGTGTCTCCTGCATTAGTGTTTGGTTCTTTCTTGAATATAAATTTGTCTTTTTTTTTTTTTTTTTTTTTTTGGCTTTTTGAGGCAGAGTCTCACTAGTTCACTACGTAACCCAGGCTGGCCTTGAACCCACAGCAATCCCCTTGCCTCAGCTTCCCACGTGCTGAGATTACAGGCATGCACCACCATGCCCAGCATAAATTGATTTTTCAAATGGCTCCTTCGAAAACCAACAAATGGTGGTTGACTGTGGTGTTAAAAATCATTCTCGTACGGCAGCATCCATCAGCTCTTGTTCTTTTTTCCGAACCAGGCTGTCCGCAGTTCAGTCTTCATCCCCTTCCCGCCTGAGGCCCTGAGGCACAGCCCGGGCTGTGCGTGCCCCCGTCGTTGTCGGATGGCACTGCTTGCTTTGTCTTCCTTCCCTCGGCTGCTGTCCAGTCTCACTTGTGCTTCTCAGCTTCGTCTCCTCGGTTGCTCACTATTTTCATGTTCTTAGGTGTCGTCCAAAAGAAAAGAAATGAGCCCAGCTAAGCGTCCCTCCCTTTTCCTGCAGGAGAAGGGCTCCCCCTGTCCTCAGCCTGCATCCAGGGAGGGTGGGGCTGACCCCTGGCAGTAGTGGCGGGGCCCCCATCCCGTTCACTCCATCCCCCCTCTCCAATCACAGGACCTTCTACCGTTTCGAGGCCGTGTGGGACAGCTCGCTGCACAACTCCCTTCTCCTGAACCGGGTGACGCCCTACGGAGAGAAGATCTACATGACCCTGTCAGCCTACCTGGAGGTGCGCACGCGCAGAGCTTCCACAGAGGGCAGGCAGCCAGGGCCCCACTTGTTTTTCCTCTTTCTTTCCTCCACAGCTGTCAGTTGTTTCTTTTGTTGTTGTTATTCTTTTTTTTTTTTTTTTTTTTTTTTTGCGGCACCGGGGATTGAACTCACAACCTCGCGCCTACCAGGGCAGGCACTTAAGGCACTGAGCCAAACTCCCAGCCCTCGTTTTGTTGTTGTTTTGTTTTGTTTGAGACAGGGTCTCGCTATAAAGTTTAGGCTGCCTTCGAACTTGCTGTGTAGCTCAGGCTGGCCTCGAACTTATGGCAACCCTCCTGCCTTAGCCTCCTGAGAGCTGGGATTTCAGGTGTGGACCACCATGTTTGGCTATCAATTGTTTCTTTTATTATCAGTTACCATGTTACTAGATTCTGTTTCTGGCTTCTGTTTAATCAGCAGATGACTATTTTTATGATGGCATAGGCTTTAGTAGCCCAGTCACCATTCTTTAAGGTAATGTGACTTTTTTTTTTTTTTTCCCCCGGCACCAGGGTTCCAACTCACAACCTCACACCTGCCAGGGCAGGCACTTAAGCCACTGAGCCAAACTCCCGGCCCTAGTTTTTTGAGGCAGGATCGCACTATGTAGCTCAGGCTGGTCTTGTGCTTGAGTTGTAGCCCAAGCTGGCCTCGAACTCACAACACTCCTCCTACCTCAGCCTCCCGAGTGCTGGGATTAAAGGTATGTGCCACCACGCCTGGCTTAATGTGACTTTTTAAAAAAGTATGGTTTTAAGAAAATTTTACAAGCTGGGTGTGTGGTCCACACCTGCAATCCCAGCACTCCAGAGGCTGAGGCAGGAGAACAGCAAGTTCGAAGCCAGCTTGGGCAACTTAGTGAGACACTGTCTCATATATACCTCAGTGCAAATGTCCTGGGTTCTCTGCCCAATATTGAGGAGGGGGAGAAAACGAAAACTTCACTTCTTGTTTTAATGGTTGTGACAGAGCCCAGAGTAGTAGTTTAGCAGCCCAGATCCTGGAACCTGCGTATCTGAGTTCAAATCCCTGTGCTTCGATTTCCTGCCCATGTGTCCTGGGACACTGTTCCTTGGTGTCACAACATTACTAACCTCAGAGGCGAATAAACGCATTTACCACAGACGGCAGCTGGCCTCGCCCTTTTTACCGTTGGGTTACCGCTGAGCCTCCTGGCAGAGCTGCCAGTCCGGGAGCAGCTCTGCTGCCCACTTGCGGGGCCAGCTTCCCAGACAGCCGCTCCCGGGCCCTGCCTGCGCTCACTCCACACCCGCGCCGTCTACTTCCAGCTGGACCACTGCATCCAGCCCGCGGTCATCACCAAGGACGTGTGCATGGTCTTCTATTCCCGTGACGCCAAGATCTCGCCGCCACGCTCTCTGCGCAGCCTCTTTGGCAGTGGCTACTCAAAGTCACCAGACTCGTAAGTTTCTGGGACAAGTTTCTTCCGGTTCATTGGCACTGTGTAACACAGTCCCTGGCTTGGTGTTTACAATTACTGTGCAACTCACAAACCATTCATAAAATGGATACCTGGAGTGCAGGGACTACCAGGCTGGCATTTAATAAAATCAGTTGTTGGATGGATGAGGTAATGAAAACTATTACTTTGTAAACACTTCCAGAATGCTTTTGCAGGGACTTAAAGTATATAAAAATAAGCTGGATGTGGTAGCACACACACTTGTAATCCTAGCGTACTGGGAGGCTGTGGCAGGAGGGTTGCAAGTTTGAGCCTAGCTTGGGCAACTTAGTAGGTCGTCCTCTCAAAATTTAAAAATTAAGAAAAGAGCTGAGGATATAGTTCAGTGTAAAGACTCTGGTTCGGGCCCCAGGACCAAAAGAAAAAAAAATGTATACAAAGATAGGTCAAGGATAATAGAACGAATACCTGTACATCACTACCCAGCTCAAAGAATAAAGTAAGCATGATTGTTGCTGTAATATAATAGGAGACTCGGCACTCCTTCCCACTCACAGCCCCCAGAGTTGTTTTGTCCCTCATCTCCTCCTTCCTGGGAGAGGAATCAGTAAGTCTTGGCTCCCCCCTCATGGTGGCAGTGTGTCCCCCGTGGCCGTTCTGTTCCTGACCATGGGGGAATGGCGAGGTGGTCGGTCAGTGGAATCGGGGAAGCGGGCTTGCGTCTGGAGAAGACCCAGTAGTTACATGTGAACGGGAAAGGGGCAGCGATGGTGGCGTCAGAGGTGGGGGCGGGTCGCGGCCCCAGCAGAGGCGGCGGAACTGTGCCTGGAATACGGAGACTCGCCTGCTGTGCGCTATCAGAATCTAGCGGTTGTTTCGCTTTATTTTCAAATAGGAATCGAGTGACTGGGATCTATGAACTCAGCTTATGCAAAATGGCGGACACAGGTAGTCCAGGTGAGTCCTTAGGGCCCTAGGGTGACACGTACCTTGGCCCATGTGTTAAAGAGATTATAAAAAACTGCAGTCTGCCCACGTAGATGGAGAGAAAATCTATGAGGAATCTCGTGTTTTACAACCCTCTCTTGTGGTGACAGTGATAAAACCGCAGCCTTGTTTTATGTTGTGTAGTATGGCTATACCAATTGTACCAAACACAGTGTTGCAGGGCTGTGAAATACTATTTAAAATTTCGAGTAAATTAGAATGAATTTGGCTGGGAAAGCTCTTAGCACTTCCCTCCCCACCTCAGCGCAGTCGGGTCAGCAGTAAAACAGCACCTGCCTGAGCTTCCCCGGAAACTGGGGGCGTCCCAGTCCCCGCCTGGTGGTGGCGATCGGCGGCCAAGCGTCTGCCTAGTGCTCAGTCCCAGCGTCACAAAATAAAGAAGAAAGTTGAGTCCTTAGACCTGACCCAGACCTGAGAATCCGAGGCTTGCAGGGGTGGGAGGAGCAAACCCTTCCTCCTGGTTCACCCTGAGAGGTCAGCTGGAAGTCCTAAGCCCACCCACTCCAGGTGCCACCCCTTTAGGCTGTTACAGTGACACATCCCACGGGAGTTTCCAAGGGGGTGTCGGCACCACAGCACAGGAGTTTTAAAAAACCATTTGCTAGGGGCTGGGGGTGTAGCTCAGTGGCAAAGCACCTGCCTGGCAAGTGTCAGGTCCTGAGTTCAAATCCTGGTACCCAAAACAAAACAAAAAACCATTTGATTAATGAATGTGTTCTGTTTTATTTATTTATTTGTTTGTTTGTTCATGTGGTGCCACAAACTGAACCCAAGCCCTCATGCATGCTAGGCAGGCACTGTACTGCAGAGCCACACCCTAATCCAGCAGTTTGAGTCATTTTAGAGGATGTTTATGGAAAAGAAGTCAGGGGCCGGGCGTGGTGCACATGGCTTTAATCCCAGCACTCGGAAGGTGGAGGCAGGAGGATTTTTGTGAATTCGAGACCAGCCTGGGCTTCAAAGTGAGTTCAAGGCCAGCCCGAACTGCACAGTGAGACCCTGTCTCAAAAAATTGGGCTGGGGATTTAGCTCAGTGGCGTAAGTGCCTCTCTGGCAAGCGTGAGGTTATGAGTTTGATCCCCAGTACTAAAAAAAAAAAAAAAAAAAAAAAGCCATGGATTTAGCTCAGTGGCCTAAGCACTTGCCTAGCAGGTGTGAGGTTGAGAGTTCGATCCCCAGTACAAAAAAAAAGTCAGGGCCCATAGGTAAGATTTAGATAAAGACATTGAGTTTGAATCCCAGTCCCAATAGCAGCTAATTTTAATTTCCAGATTGTGTGTGTGTGTATATTCTCCCCACCACCTTGGAGTTGGGGACTCACTATGTAGACCCAACTGACCTCAAAATTTTGGTGATCCTCCTTAGCCTCCAGGGTGCTAGGATTATAGGCATGTGCCACTCTGCTCTGCTCTCCATATAGTTTCTTGAAGAAGTTTTAAAATTAACGCGAGCGCAAGGCTGGCCTGAGCTACATAGTGCGACTCTGCCTCAAAAAACCAAGGCCGGGAGTTTGGTTCAGTGGCTTAAGCGCCTGCCCTAGCAGGCGTGAGGCTGTGAGTTCGATCCCCGGTGCCGCAAAAAAAAAATTAATTAATTAAAATAAAATAAAATAAAATTAACATAGATTAAGCTGAGCATGGTGTGCACGCCTTTAATCCCAGCACTCGGGAGGCTGAGGTAGGAGGAGCATTGTAAATTCGAGGCCAGTTTGGGCTACATCATGAGTGCAAGACCAGCCTGAGCTACATAGTACAACCCTGTCTCAAAAAACTAGGGCTGCGAATTTGGCTCAGTGGCTTAAGCACCTACCTGGCAAGTATGAGGTTGTGAGTTCGATCCCCAGTGCCACAAAAAAAAAAAAAAAATAGATTCATATATCTAGTTTCTTGAGGAATTTTTAAAATTGACATAAATTCATATATTTTCTATGTAAACATAGTGTAACACATTTTTTTCTTTTTTGTTTTCTTTCTTTACTTTTTTTGTTTTTCTTAAGTAGTATAACAAAAAATAAACAGGAAATGCCAGGCATGATGGTGCATGTCTGTAATCCTAGTACTTGGGAGGCTGAGGCAGGAGGGTCACCATGAGTTTGAAGCCAGCCTGGGCTACATGGTGAGCTCAAGGACAGCCTGAACTTCGTAGTGAGACCCTGTCTCAAAAAAATAAATAATTTTTTTCTAAATGGAAAATGATGAGGACTGCAGCCATCTGTCATCTACCCATTCCTGAGCTACTGAACGTGTGTGCGCACACAGGTCCTTCCCACTGTTTTCATAGGGGTGTGTGTGTGTGTGTGTGTGTGTGTGTATATATATATATATATTTTTTTTTTTATGGTACTGGGGATCAAACTCATAACCTCACACTTGCCAGGGAGGCACTTACGCCACTGAGCTAAATCCCCAGCCCCACTTTTTGAGACAGGGTCTCACTATGCAGTTGGGGCTGGCCTTGAACTCGCTTTGAAGCCCAGGCTGATTGATCCTCCTGCCTCAGCCTCCTGAGTGCTGGGATTACAGATGTGTGCCACCACGCCCAGCTTCATAGGGGTATATTTTTAAGTATTTGGAATCTTAGTATATAGACTATTTGGTATCCATATATTTTTATGTAACAGTACCATTAACGTTTTCTCAAGTTCCAGGTCAGCCTGGTGGTGCATGCCTATAATTCTAGCACTCAGGAAGCTGAGGCAGGAGGATTGCAAGTGGAAGGCTAACCTGGGCAAGCAACTTAGTGAGTAGATTGGCCTCAGCTACAAAGGAGACCATCTGCCAACACCTTCAGAAGGGTTAAGGGTGTCATTCAGTGGCCGGCACTTACCTAACACAGCAGGCCCTTGATTTGATGCCAGCACCACAGAAACAAAGAGTCCAGGGAGTTGCTTTGTAAAATGGATTTTTATTAATAAATGAAATCTCATGGGTCTGAGGACAAATTTAGTTTGCTGCGTTAAGATTTAGTAATCCCAGCCAGGCGTGGTGGCGCACGCCTTTAATCCCAGCACTCGGGAGGCTGAGGTAGGTGGAGCGTTGTGAGTTCGAGGCCGGCTTGGGCTACAATGCGAGGACAAGGCCGGCCTGAGCTACACAGTGCGACCCTGCCTCAAAAAACCAGGGCTGGGAGTTTGACTCAGTGACTTAAGCGCCTGTCAGGTGCGAGGTTGTGAGTTCCATCCCCAGTGCTGCAAAAAAAAAAAAAAAAGATTTAGTAATCCCTGTTGACCTAACAACGGAGCTGGATCTTCCTGTGAGAAAGCCAAGCTGCCCTCTTTCCCGTGCCAGGCATGCAGAGGCGGCGGAGGAGAGTGCTGGATACCTCGGTGGCCTACGTGCGCGGGGAGGAGAACCTGGCCGGCTGGCGGCCCCGCGGGGACAGCCTCATCCTGGAGCACCAGTGGGAGCTGGACAAGCTGGAGCTGCTGCATGAGGTGTGCGGGCCCAGCCCAGCTGCCCGGAGCTCCCACGGTCAGATGCCCCCTCCGCAGCAGACAGGAGGAGAGGGTTTGGTCCTCAGGAACAGCAGGGCAGGCGGCCAGGCGGCCAGGCCACCATGAAGCAGGGGTGGGAGGAGCCTGTAGGGAGGTGGAGCCTCCAAGACCACGCCCCTATGACCCGCCTCTTCTGGCCAGGCCCTTCCTCCTATCAGCAAGTCAACTGTAAACGCTGGAGAGCCAGCCTCCACAAGCTCCGCCCACAAGCTGGAGGGGCGCTTGGGACATCTAGACATAAACCAGGACACAGGGCTGTTCAGTTTCGTGATGATGGAGCCAGAATATTTTGCTTCTTAAAATCTCTACAAGTGCCGGGTGGGGTGGCGCACACCTATAATCCCAGCAACTCGGGAGACTGAGGTAGGAGGAGCATTGTGAGTTCAAGGCCAGCTTGAGCTACATAGTGCGACCCTGCCTCAAAAAACTAGGGCCGGGAGTTTGGTTTAGTGGCTTAAGTGCCTGTCTGGCAGGTGCGAGGTTGCGAGTTCGATCCCTGGTGCCACCAAAAAAAAAAAAAAAAAAAAACACTCTACAAGCGTTGTGTCTGCTAAGGCAGAAGTGTTATTTTCTCAGGTGGAGAAAACACGGCACTTCCTGCTGCTGCGTGAGAGGCTTGGTGACAGCATCCCCAAATCCCTGAGTGACTCGTTGTCCCCCAGCCTGAGCAGCGGGACCCTCAGCACCTCCACCAGCATCTCCTCGCAGATCTCAACCACTACCTTTGAAAGCGCCGTCACCCCCAGCGAGAGCAGCGGCTACGACTCAGCAGACATTGAGAGCCTGGTGGATCGTGAGAAAGAGCTGGCCACCAAGGTGGGACCCTCCTCCTGGTGAAGCGCCCCGTCCGAGGCCTGCCACTGCTCTCGGCTTGCTGTTGGTCAGCCCTCCTTCGGGGGCCCCTGGTTCGAGGCCTGTGTGCACACAGATGGCAGAAGCAGATGCGGCTGACTCCTGCCCTGTGCTTAAGTCTTCTGGGGGACAAGTAGGTCACAGAGGCTGTGTCCCTCAGAAGGGGGACTGGAGATGGAGCAGAGTCCTGTCTGGCACTGAAGAGTTTGCAGGGGCCTCTGGGAGTGGTGTGTGGCTTTCTGTTGTTCTCATTGTGTGTTCTTGGGGATTGGACTCACGGTCTTCACACTGAACTATGTACCCAGCCCTCTTTGTTTTCTGAGACAGGGTCTTGCTAAGTCACCGAGTTGCCCAGGCTGAGCTCAAACTTGCACACCTGCCTCAGCCTCCCAGAGTGCTGGGGTAATAGAAGGGTTGGGCTGGAAGTACTTTAAACAGGACTTGTTTTAGAAAAGTCTCTCTGGGGCAGCCCATTCAGGACCCGTCCTGTCTCTCCAGAGCTATTCCCATTTCCCATTTCCCACTCCTTTTCTCAGTAAATTTTCCTACTCTTAAAAATCTTTCCAGCAACAGTGAAGAGGATGAGTTTGGGGTGACAAGAAAGGCCGAGGAAGAGAGAACTCTCATTCAGTAATCCAGGGAAATCCAGTGGGAAATGGGGGAGGCTTTTAATGGGGATGAAGGTGGGGATGGGGTGTGGGGGAGGAGGCAGAGGGGTTATCTGGGACACCCCACGGGGCCAGCTGCCAGGCAGCTAGCTGAGAAGTAGGTAACGCTAGAGGGCTTTTGTGTTTGTCCTGTTTTCGTAGTCTTTCGTAGTCTTCTAGTTTGTGCAGGAAAACGTGCCCACGCCGAAATCACCATGCTGGCTGTTAGCAGAGTGAAGCGAGATGAAGAGGATGCTGTTATGTTCTCAAACACAGTCCTGTTTGTAGTAACTGGCTTTTGTGGTCTTGAGAACAGTTTTTTTTTTCTGTTTCGAGAACAGCGTTTTAAAGCCATTTATTTTATTGTGTTTATTAGACATACACCAGATTTCCCCTGCCATGTCCTTTTTTTGAGGGATTAGCCGGAGCTAGCTCTGAGGGATGGAGGAGCCAGTCCCCCAGTCACTGTCTCTCCGTGTGCAGGCTCGGGCCTTTCAGAATCTTGTCATGGACCTGGCAGATCCTAGTGCGGTCCGGGCAGCGCTGAGCTCCGGCGTGCATTGTAGGCGTGAGAGATTCCTTCCGCCTTGTGTGCAGGGCTCTGCATAGCCCTTTGAGTTGTCTTGTTGTTTAGTGATGCTGGGGACTGAACCCTGGACCGCATACGGTCTGTCACTGAGCTGCATGCCCAGCTCTTTTCCTTTTTGAGACAGGGTCTCGCTTGGTTGTCCAGGCTGGCCTTGGACTTGCCGACCTCCTGCCTCAGCCCCCGAGCCCAGTCACTGGGATCACGGCCTGCGCCACCATGCATGGCTTAACCATCGAGGGCTTCCATCCATTCACACAGCTTCCTCGCCTCTTCCTTCTCCAGTGCCTGCAGCTGCTCACGCACACTTTCAACCGGGAGTTCAGCCAGGTGCACAGCAGCATCAGCGACTGCAAGGTGAGCGTCGCAGCCCTCGCGTCACCGCGGTCCTGCTCCTCACGTTGTGTGGCTTTTGGGTGGCCTGAGCCAGGCACAGAACTCCGAGGGGTGGAACCGAGGTGGGAGCACTGTGGCTCTTCCCCAACCCATCGGGCGGTGGTGTGTTCCTGTGTCACAGGGCGCAGGAGGGCTAAGGCTGCTGGCGGCACAGAGCTCAGCGCCTTGGGACCTGCCTGCATCGTTTGCTCTGTCCTGGTCAGCCCAACCTTTGTGGCTGCTCCTCAGACCTCCTTTCCTCCCTGCCTGGGCCTTCGCACCTCCCGCTCCGTGGTCCCTGTTCTTCCCGCATGCCCTGCGTGCTGCCTGTGTCTCCGCCGGTTCTCTCTCCAGGATTGCCCTGGAGTGGAGCACCCCCGCATCGCCCCAGCAAGCCGCAACCTCCCGGAAACTTTCTGCCCACTCACATAGTTCCTCTCCGTAGCATCTGTTACTGCCCAGCCCTTTTGGAAGTGTTCGTTATCTGCCTTCTCCACTCAGCTCTAATCCCTGGGAGAGCAAAGCCTTCCCCCTGTTCTTCCAGCAGTTCTGGCCTGTAGCGGGTGCTCAGTGCACACGTGCATAAGGCTATTTCACAGATGCCAAAAGCTGCAGCAGTGTAAAAAACCAGGCTTGCCACTTTTTCCAATTTCAATTTTTATTGGCACATATTGGGATGATGACATTTCTTATAAGAAGAGAGTGCATGTCTATAACATATCTTAATGCCCCTTTTGTAAATGTGTGTGTGTATATATATATATATATATATACATATATATGTTTGTGTATGTATGTGTGTGTGTGTATATATATTTCTTCCTTGTACTGGGGATTGAACGCAGGGCCTTTGCACTGAGCCACATTCCTAGCCCTATTTATTTTTCATTTTGAGACAGTCTTGCTAAGTTACCCAGGCTAGTCTCAAACCTGTGACGCTCCCACCTCAGCTTTCCTGAGTGCTGTGATTATGTGATTTCAGTGTGCACCATACTCGGCCATCATTTCATTTGTGGGCTTTTAAGGGCAGGGACTGTGGTTTTTTTATTAAGAAAAGAAAAAAGGCAGGTGGCCCTGCGAGGCGCCCTGCTGCTGGAGTCGGGGCGGGGCCCCCCGTGCCGTCCTGAGGGCCAATGAGCACCGCCCACTGGCAACGCACGCCCCAGCCCCAGCTGCCACCCCAACCGCCGCGTGTCCCCTGCCAGCCTGTGCTGGTCACAGGTCGCACGTGTTATTGGTGGTCCTGTCCAGCATGAAGTTGAACAGTGGGTCAAAGCCCTTCAGGTTCCACTGGCTCTGTGGCCTCCTGGAACTTCACCCAGCACCTTGTCAGTATGCTCGGACAGGTCCAAGATGTTCCCCTCCCCTCCCCCTGCTCTCCCTCTTACCCCTACCCCTACTCCTACTCCACCATCATGCTGCCCACACTTTTTTTTTTTTTTTTTTTTTTGCAGCACCGGGGATCAAACTCACAACCTTGCACCTGCCAGGCAGGTGCTTAAGCCACTGAGCCAAACTCCTGGCCCTGGTTTTTTGAGGCAGGGTTGCACTATGTAGCTCAGGCCGGCCTTGCACTCACATTGTAGCCCAAGCCAGCCTCGAACTCACAACGCTCCTCCTCCCGAGTGCTGGGATTAAAGGCGTGCGCCACCACACCTGGCTCCACATTCTCTTATATGTGTGCTTTTGCTTGTTTTTTTTGTTTGTTTTTGTTTTTTGAAACATAGTCTTACTGTGTAGTTCAGGCTGGCCTCGAACTCACTGTGTAGCCCAGACTGACCTCAAATTCATAGTGGTCCTCCTGCCTCAGCCTCCTTAGTTCTGGGATTATAGGTGTGGGTCACCATGGGCAGCTTTGGTTTTTTTTTTTTTTTTTGGTACCAGGGATCAAACTCATGACTTGGCGCATGCCACGCAGGCGCTTGTGCCACTGAGTTAAATCCCTGGCCTAGTTTTGTTTCTTGAGACAGATCTTGCCCTGTACAGTCGAGGTTGTCCTTGAACTTACTGTCTGGCTCTGGCTGACCTCGAACTGGTGAACATCCTGCCTCAGCCTCCCTAGTACTGGGCTTGCAGGTGCGGCCCCCAGCCACCGCTCATTTTCTTGCACCACCTTGCAGCCAGCTGGTGAGAGGGAGGCGCGAGCTGCCAGAGCTCCCTTGGCCAGCACAGCCTTTGCCGCTGCGTCTGACAGGCTGCGTTCCTTTTGCTTCCAGTTGTCTGATATGTCTCCAATGGGACGGGACCCCTCTGTGTCCAGTTTCAGCAGTGCCACCCTCACGCCGTCCTCCACGTGCCCCTCTCTGGTCGACGCCAGGAGCAGCTCTGGGGATCAGAAGTAAGTATGGGTTTCGGGGGGCGAAGCGGCGTGAGAACTGGGGTGGGGGAGTTCTCAGCGCTGGGGCTCAGTGTGGCTGCGCTGTCACCTAGGCAGCCCTGGAGCAGTGGGGCCTTGGCTCTGATTAAATGTCAGAGGCTGCTGGCTGTAAGATGTGACTTTAGAGGTCTCTAACAAAGAAGAAACTAACAAAATTCAACATGCTGTTAATTATAAAATGAACCCCAATTCAAGAAATGATAGGGCAGCTGGGTGTGGTGATGCACACCTGTCATTTCAGCACTCGGAGGCTGAGGCAGGAGGTTCACAGCCAACCTGGGCTACATAGTGAGTTAAAGGACAGCCTGCAATACCAAGTAAGACTCTGTCTCCAACAACCAGAAGTCTAAAAAGAAAGGTTAAAATGGGCCAAGCTGCTCCACCAAGACAGCTACAGCAGAGCGCAGAGGACTTCGTTTCTCACGTGGCCATTCTCAGGCCTAGGCCGGGTCTGTGGTGCAGCTCTGGCCGCACAGCTGTCGGGAGCCCAGGCTCATTGCCCACTGTCGGCACTGTCCGCGGTGGACCGTGGGAGGCCGGGCGCCTGCCAGCGCCTGGGGAGCTCGCCCAGTTTCCCGTCCTGGAGATCGGAGTTAGAATCTAGGAATCCCAGCTCTGACACTTTCCCAGGGGAAGCTGCTGCTTTGGTCCGTGGGCAGTTTGAGCACCACTGCCATAGGCTTGCACGGGACTGAAAACCTGTGTGTCCGGGCACAGAATTCCTCTCAAAACTCAAGGGCCTTCGAAAGGAAGAGAGGTGGCTGTGTGCTCGTGAGCGGCCGCTGTGACTGGAGGGGGACGAGAGTGCATGGGAAGCCCTTCTCGGAGCTCGCTGTGACCCAGCAGGGTTCATATTTATCATCTCAGGAACAGCTATTGGAATTCCAGTGCGATGCAGGGCGAGAATAAGGACACGAGGGCACGTTTGTAGTTGTGGGGAGTCAAGGGGTCCTAAACTGAGCTAGAACAATGGCTGACTGGAACAAAGGCCTGGACCCAGGGCCGAACCCGGATTTTATTAATTCGTGAAGAGGGGCGTGGCTCGGGGATGAGCGACTGAGAGAGTGGCGAGAAGTACGTGAGCGCTGTGAGCTGGGCCAGACGGGAGGGGAGAGCGCACCTCTGCAGCGTGGGGGGGGCGGGGGGAGGGGGGGCAGAGTAATCCGTGGGGCGCAGGTTGAGGAAGTGTCTCGTATTTAGGAGTTGGTGCTTCGGTTACGATGTGTGAGCCTCGTGCCCTGAGACATCAGAGCTTCTTTGTGAGGCCCAGTCCCAGCTGACAGCATGGTGTTACTCAGCCTGGCTCACGTGCACTGCTTGGGAGCTGCAGGCGGGGTGTCACTGACCTGTCTCGTTGCTTTAGAAACTACACATCAGCACCTCAGCTAGACCCATTTGCATTGCTTAGAGCCAATTGAGGGGGTAAAGAAATATCCTAGGCAGCACCGCGCCTGTCAGAGTGGTGGGAATAAAGCCGGGCACAGCCAAAATAGAGCCAGATGCTCTTCTTTCAAGGAGAGCCGTCTGGTGGCCCTCTGGGGAGAACCACCCCGTGGCCCTCTGCAGGACTGCAGCTCAGAGTCACTTCTCCTTGGCTGAGCCCAGGGGAGGCCTGCGTCCTGTGCGTGGATGCTGGACCTCCCCGAAACTGCTTACCCTTCTAACCCAACAGCAGCGTGCCACTCGTGTCATTGAAAGCTCAGAAAGGCTTGCCATCACTCATCTACCCGCTTTCTTTAAAGGACCCCAGAAGCCAACTCCCGGGCCTCCAGTCCCTGCACGGAGTTCGAACAGTTTCAGATCATCCCAGCTGTGGAGACACCCTATTTGGCTCGAGCAGGAAAGCATGAATTTCTCAATCTCGTTCCAGATATTGAAGAAATCCGACCAGGGTGAGTGGCGCGCTGAGTGCGGCCCGTGCACAGAGGAGCGGTCTTCGGCGAGGGGCGCACGGCCCCTGTGCGGCTCTGTCAGGGTCTTGTGCGGCGCGCGGGTTTCCGCCGGTGCTGGCGTAGTGCGTGTGGTGGCACCGTTTGCTCTTCTGCACTACTGCTTGGGCAGGGAGGAGTCTGGGCCAATGCGACCCTTCTCCTGTTGTGCTGATTCCGGGACCTGCCCAGAGAGCCCATCCGGATGGGCCCCAGCTCGCGGCCGTCTCCTTCTCATGAGAAACTGAGTTCTCTTTTTCATGCTGTCCTTGTAGCTCCGTGGTCTCGAAGAAGGGATACCTGCATTTCAGGGAGCCGCTTTCCAGCAGCTGGGCCAAGCACTTTGTCGTGGTCCGTCGCCCGTACGTCTTCATCTATAACAGCGACAAGGACCCGGTGGAGCGCGGCATCATTAACCTGTCCACAGCCCAGGTGGAGTACAGCGAGGACCAGCAGGCTATGGTGAAGGTCAGTCCTGCCCGCCCCGGCCTGCGCTGCTGCGTGTGTGCGCGCGTGTGTGTGTGTGTGTGTGCGCGTGTGCACACGCCTGTCCCTTCCGACCCAGAGCTCCTTGCACCTCGAGGGTCTCCTCGCTGTGCCATGCAGCGGCCCTGTGGACTCGGCAGGGCGGTGAGCTCCGCCCATCCCCTGCACCCACTTTCCTGTCCGCTCGTTCCTCCCAGACACCCAACACCTTTGCCGTGTGCACGAAGCATCGCGGGGTCCTCCTGCAGGCTCTCAACGACAAGGACCTGAACGACTGGTTATACGCCTTTAACCCACTCCTCGCTGGCACAATACGGTGAGAAGTGCGGCCTGGCCCCCTGCTCCGCTCGGCGGCATCCGCATAGACAGGAAGGAGGTGTTGTTCTAATCGGGAGCAGCAGCGGGAGGATGGGGGCTGTCACCAGGGGCAGGGTGCCACAGGGCCGAGGTCTCCCCAAGAGCTTGCCTCAGGCCAGGCGCACAGCGCACCCTGGTGACCCCTGCACTCTGCGGGGTGAGGCCGGAGCCAGAGTGTTCAGCCCAGCCGGGCAACCCGGCAAAGCCCTGTCTCAGAAGCAGAAATCGTTTCTCCAACTTTACTCTTTTTTTTGGTGGGGGTACATTTTAGATGTACATAATGATCACATTCATTGTGGGGGATTGGTACCCGTACTCGATACGACTTGCTTTTTCCAAAGTAAAATGAAAGGTCTGGGAACACAGCTCCAGTGAAGGCCTTGGAGTCAGGCCCCAGGACCACTAGAGACTGTCCTGGGTTCTGAGCGACTCATCTTTTTCTCTGGCTCTCAAGAGGTCTACAGAGGGGACAGAGCGTAGCCCTGCGGCTCCTGAGGGCGAGGGAGACGGGGCGGTGACCCGGAGTTCTGACCCTGCACCTGTTTGTCCCACAGGTCGAAGCTGTCCCGGAGGTGCCCAAGCCAGCCCCAGGACTGAGGCACAGAGGAGATAAAGGCCGAGTTACCTCTTGCTCTCTCTGTGGTTCTTGATGGCTGCTCTCGTGTGTAACTGTGGCTTAACTACTCGCCCTCCTGTCCGGCACTTTTTCTACTCTCCTGCCCCTGTCTCCGTGGCTCTGTGCTCTTCTTTTTCTTGTGCTGAGAACCTCGTTAGTAGCATGTGGCCTAACAAAAGGAAAACAGACTTTTAAAAATCAGAAACAACTCCCCCCACACACACACACACATGCGCGCGTGCACACACACATGCCCCGGTGAGGAGATCCACTGAATTACTTCTTGGTGCACTTCGGCTTCCTTTCATGTGACAGGTCCCTGTTGTGACCATCACTGGTGTCTGTCGTCTCTGGATACCTGTCTGTGTTTCAGGGTAACTTTATTCTGTTCTCTGTGATGTCACTTTAGTTTTCTCGGGTGGCTTAGAGACCAAGGGAGGGGCATCCGGCCCGGGGCCCCGGGAAGAACCCTGCCTTTCCCCACTGTCCCCCTCGCCGCGCCCAGTCCCGCGTGCCCATCGGGGAGAAGGTGGTGGCGTGCTCAGATGCGGGACAGTTACCTTCAGAGTCCTGAGACACGGGAGGTAGTCATGGGGTTTTCCTGGAGCAGAAGGACGAGAGAGGCCTGCAGGAGGCCTAGGACTGCGGCTGCCAGGGCCTGTGAGAAGGGCCAGGCAGAGGGTGTGGCACTGGCTGTGGGGGTGGCAGTGATCCCCGGGAGAAGGGAGCTGCTCTCCCGGAGTCCCAGGCTCTCCTCTGGGCCTCGGCAAGCTCCCTGCACCGTGGCACGCGTACGTGTGCCGCTGGGGGGACCGCCTCGCTGTCTGCGGGTGGCCTCAGTGGTCCTTGTTGATACGGTGACAGTGGCAATGCCGAGCAGTGGCTCATGAGCATGGTGACGCACTTTCATCAGAGAAATGCAGCTTCCGGCCTCAGTGTGAACATCACCTCCTCCTCCAACCTGCCAGAGAGCAAACCCCAGGGCTGAGCCAGCCGAGCCACACGACAGAGCGAGGCCGGTCCGGGAGCCCTGCCCCGGTCCTCTGTGTCCTCTGCTTCATCCTCTTTTGTCACCCTCCTCCATGTGACACAAAGAAGCTGCCCATGAAGAAAAGAGAGCTCGCGCCACCACCGGGTCTCCTTTTCCTCCACCAGACCAGGTCCCCTGGCTCGAGACACCGTATCGGTCTCACTCTTCCAGCTGCCGTGCGTTTCGCAGGGTGACCTGGCTTCACGGAAGCAGTTGCTATGCCCGAGTCTTGGTCCTCTCATGCACCTCGCCCTCCTCGCCTGTCCCCGCCGTGTCACCAGCAGGAAGGCAGTGCTCCTCCCGCTCCGGCCATGCTCTGCCATGGGGCCGGGCTGTCCCTGGTAGAGATCATGCACCCCCATGGAGCCATCTCTAGGGACCCAACCCCCGCCCCACAGCTGCGCAGGGAATCGAGGAGCCCCTGGCCGAGGGGGACGCGTCGCCCAGAGCTACAGGAAGCAAGGGCCAGAGTGAGCCAGGCTCTGGGCTGAAAGTGGGCCGCAGAAATTCTGGCAGATTTGATCTTTCTCCCCTTGCAGTGTAGGTCACTAACTGTACTGTTCTTCGTTTCCTAAGAGCGTGCAAGGTCTCTAACGTAGCTGGCAGGCTCTGTCCTCTGACACGGTGGGCCCTGCTGGTGTACAAGCTGCTTTCCAGCAGCTTCCTGGGCTGGAACTAAATCTAAGGCTAATTTCAGGGAAACGATGAAATTCGAAGGTCACTTGTAAAATTACTGATGTTGCTGCTGTTCTGAAGTCGGACCTTGGGCTGAAGGCCCCCCATCTGGTAGGGCACTGGGGAGCCTGGTGTGGGGGGAACCGCGTGATGCACTGAAGTCACTGTCGTGTTTTCCTCTAAGGCAGACGAAACTGGCCTGGCAAGTCTTTGCTTTGGGAGCGGCTGACAGCAGCAGGAGTGGCGAGGGCCGTGGTCCTGGCACCCAGAGCAGCGGGGCTGTGGGGAGGTGTGGAAGTGGGTCCTGCAGGGGCCCAGGTGGGAGCAGTCTCAGGATCCCGGGCCCAGGGCCAGCTTCACAGCAGGAGCTGCAGGAGGCACCAGCTGTGGCCATGGCGGCAGGAAAGCGAATAAAGCTAACCGTTAAGGAAGCCGCCTTCGAAGGTGGTGTTTTATGGTTTCTTAAAGCACTCCTTTAAACAAGGGAAGAGACAAGAAACTCAAATGCAAAGATGAGTGCTAGTTACCACTAATACGCTGCCTCCCCTCAACCCCACCCTCTACCCCCAAAGCAAAATGGGGCCTCACAGGCGCCTCCGCCCGCCGCCCGGAGTCACTCAGCTCCGCAGGCTGCGTGGCCGGCCAGCCTCACAGAGGAGCTGGGCCTGGCCTGGGGTATGGCTTCCCGGCTAGAAGCCCCGCCACCTCACACCTCTTTGGCCACAGGGTCGTCACGTTTTGGTTGGGTTTTTGCTTTCTGAGATGAGGGGACGCGTGAGAGGGCGGGGCAAGGGCTGGGGCGGAGACAGGCTGACTTTCGCGCCCGTTCCAGAGCGAAGACGGGAGAGTGCGCTCCGCGGGGTGTGCACGGGCAGTGTCTGCGTGGTGTGGTCCCGCACCTTCCCGGGTCCCCTTTCCGAGGTGTGACTGTGAGCTTGCTCTGGAGGAGGAGGAGGAGCCTCACGCTGCTGCTGCTGCAGGCCCCCACATGCGCTCAGGGCCTCTGCTGTGTGTGTGCAGGGCAGCTCAGAGTCTGAGGCCTTGGGGCCCGCTGATGAGTGAGCTCTGGGCCCCAGGGAACCCTAGGACAGCCCCATGGTGTCACAGCTCGCAGCCCGCTGGCCTCGCCCGCGCTGTCACAGCTGCGCTGGGCTGTCCCCCGAGTCTTCCCCTTCGTCCTTCCCGCGCTGCGCGTCACCGAGGAACCCAGCAACCTCCCTGCGTGGAAGGCGCCGTCTTGGCCTCGTTGGCGCCGCAGTGGTTGTGTGTTGAGATCGAGTCCTGTCACCACCCTCACGCGCTGTCACAAAACCCCATGAAGCATAAGTGGCCTTTCTGAACCAAGACTTTGCAGACTGACCTCTCCCCAGTGAAGGAGTTGAGCACATTAGCAACAATGTACATTATTAATTTTGGATTTTCATTTCCATGTTTTATTTTGTAAATAATATCTGATGTTTGGAGCTTGAGTATACAGAATGTAAATACAGTTCTTGTATTTGTACTAATTCGGGTTCTTTTGCTGCATAGCCTTAGATGTGCAACGCAGTCATTATCTAACTGTGTACGGTAACCTTGCATCGCGGAGTTGTTAGTGGACGAGGTAAAAGTAATAAAGGTACAACCAGTGCATCTCGGGCTCCTGGTCTGTATGCATCCTGCACCCTTTGAAAAGCAGTTCCTTCCCAGGCGTGGTGGTGCACCCCTGTAATCCCAGCACTTAGGAGGCTGAGGCAGGAAGATCACTGTGAATTCAAAGCCAGCCTGGGCTGCATATAGGACTCTGTCTCAAAAAAAAATTTTTTTTTTCATTACACACTGGTTTCTTGACTGGCAAAGATGATTCTAAGATCAAAGCAGCAGTGCTGTGACCCACACATTCCTTTCTGCTGCTTGAGTCAGTGCTTCCCACGCAGCCGGGAGGGTGAAGTGGCGCTGTGGCCGGAGAGCCCCGTGTCGCTGCCAGTGAGGCGGCAGCCGTCCTGGGAGCGCTTCCAGGGCTGAGCTCGTCCAAGAGCCTCCCTGTCAGTGTCGCTCACGGGCTCCCTGTCGGGGAGTGAGCGTCCCCAGTAAGGGCCCAGGGGACAGTGCCTCGGCCTCAGCCGTGGGTGCCCACAGTGTACGGGTTCCTGCTGTTGGACGGTGAGGGTCACAGAGGACAGCGAGGCCACGTGAAGATGAAGCAGGCGCCGTGCAGGGCAGGGAAATGAAGCCCTTGGGACAGCAGTGGCCTTGGGGGTCCGGGCACAGTAAGGCCACTGGTGGGAACTCACTAAGGGGACAGGATAGGAGCCATCAGGAAGCAGCCAGCCTGGGGGTTAGGGCTGAGGAAAGCCTGGGGTTCACTACAGTGAAATGGGGAGCCAGAGACTCAGGGCCCAGGGCAGAGGTGTGACGAAGTTTGCCGAGAGCCTGGGGTCGCGCAAAGGACAAAGGTGGCCCCTGGGTGCCTGTGAGCAGGGAGCAGCGCAGAGTCCCAGGAGAGGATGGTGTAACTTGGCCAGGCCTTCGTGTCCCGTGTGGAGCTGGCCACACAGCTGGGAAACAGCTGGACTCTGTGCGGTCAGCACAGCAGCGAAGGCTTCAGACGGGGCAGGGACTGCGCCACAGCAGGGTCAGGAGCAGCCAGCCCAGCCAGGGGGACGAGGTGTGGCTGCGGAGACCATGCTACCTGGCCACCACGTGATGGGAAGCCGGGGAGCCAGGACTGAGGGTGCTGCACCGTGCAGGCTTGGCCACAGGGAGGTGGAGGCGGCTTGGGGGAGCGGGTGGGGCCCGGCACCATCCTCCAGGCTCCACAGCCACTGAGGAAGGCACAAATCGGACAGGAGGCCTCCGTACACCCCGGCCACAGGGCTCAGGGAGCTCGCTTGGAGTCACTGCAGAGCGCGTCAGGATGTAGGCCCTGCTCGAGGAGCCAGGGAGATGCCTTCTGGGGGACACCAGCGCTGGCGCCGTGGGTGGTCATGTGAGTGGAGAGGCAGAGCAGGCCCTGAGGGGAAGCGGCTGGTCATTGTGACCGGGCTTCTTCCAGACACTTAGGACAGTCTGAGACCATGGCGGGCGCTTCCAGGCCCCGGGGAGCAAGCACAGTCATGTGGGCCCAGGACAGCCCGGTGGGTGGTGCATACCTGTATTCCAGCCCAGCTCCTTGGAGGCTGAGGCCGGAGGATCAGAAGTTCAAACTCAGAGCCGGGCTTGGTGGTACACGCCTATAATCCCAGAACCTGGGAGGCTGAGTCAGGAGGATCATTTCGAGTTTGAGACCAGCCTGAGCTACATAGCAAGACCTTGTCTACACACACAAAAATATTCAAGCCCAACCTGGGCAACTTAGCAAGATCTTGTCCAGAAATTCAAAAAATTAAGGGGAAGAGGCAGGGGTGTAGCTCAGCACAGAGGCCCTGAGTTCAACCCTCAGTGCAAAAAAAACAAAAAACAAAAAACTTCAGCACTGCCAGACTTGCAGTTCGAACTGGACAATGAGTCAGCTTGGGTTAGGTCCTAGAGAGCTGCCTGTGCCCTCACCGGACCTCATCCAGGGTGGCCGTCTGGCAAAGCTGACAGGACAGGTCATTTTGTTACTCGGGTCCCGTGTGGAGCTCTCCCAGGACCCCCAGGAGCGCCTTGTCCCCTGAAGCCCTTTGCAGCTGTCGGAGCACATCAGCCCCTTCTTCCTCTGCTGTCTGGTTCCATGGCCTCTGGCTTGGTTGGTTGGTTTTTTGAGACAGGGTCTTGCTCTTGTAGTTCAGGCTAGCCTTGAACTCACTGTGTAGTCCAGGCCAGTCTCAAACTCCAGGTCCTCCTGCCTCAGCCTCCCAAGTGCTGGGATCACAGGTGTGTACCACCATGCCTGACTGTGAGTTTTTCAAAATTGTTTTCTCTCTAGCATGTGATGGAGCCTTTTGAGTTTAGTTACAGGAATTACAGAGCAAGTGAGTGGCAGAGCTGGGCTTTTGAAATCAGCACAAGTCACACTGTGCTCCTCTCACGCCCTTGGAGAGCGAACAGGGCGTTCCACCCCAGAGTTTGCACTGAGGGCTGTTCCTGGAGGAGTCGTGCGCTCCCTTGATTTGGGATCTGAGCCAGAAATGATTCCAGTGCATGGTAACAGGGCTGGACTTTCATAGGCAGCCCGGGCCAAGTGTTTGTGGATTTGTTAGAAACTGCAGATCGGCATGAAGCCCTGGTTCCAGCCCTGCATGTGTCACCGGGAGAGACAGACGTGGTCCCAGCCCAGGTCTCAAAGGCCCTTTGCTGTAGTCTCAAAATCCCGGAACCAGGCTTTTTGCTGCTGCTCTGTGGCTTTTGCTGCTTGCTGCTACCTTACACCGAAAGCGAAGGGCCCCACGGCGTGGACCATAGCACAGTGCGGCTTCTGATCAGTGCTCTCTATGTGCCCCACGGGTGACCGCCGCCTGCTCCCTAGGACACCAGGAGCCCTCTCTATGTGCCCCACGGGTGACCGCCGCCTGCTCCCTAGGACACCAGGAGCCCTCTCTGTGTGCCCCACAGGTGACTGCCGCCTGCTCCCTAGGACACCAGGAGCCCGCAGGTTTTAGTCACGTTGACTCAGCACAATTCCTGCCTTGCTAAATCTCAGGCCAGAGCAATCGAGCCAGTGGTTCCGGTCCCTGAGCGCAAGGAACAAGGAAATCATAGCTGCAAGGTGCACCAGTCCCCGCGGCCTTCCCAGGAACCACTGTGTGGAGTCCGCTGATAAAGGCTTCATTCAGCTCAGGTTCAAGTGAGGGCGGGATGAGTGGCTGCGCTGCCTGACCGTGAGGGAACAGTGCTGGGTGTGGCCCGGCGGGCTGGGGCTCCCTGAGCACCAGAGACCAGGTGGGCGTGGCGTGCAGCCGGGCCGGGCTGGACAGGCGCGGTGCCCACCCGGGAAGGCGTCACTGCGTCCCTGTTCCCTGACCCTGGGTCTCTGCTGCGAGGTTGGGAACCAGAGAGGCCACTGGTGGTGGCGCACAGCAGTGACCTGTGCCCGTGGGTCCTGTGCTGTCAGGCAGAGCCTGCAAACCTGGCTCCTTCCCGGACGACTCTGGGAGGCTTTAACCACAGGCGGCGGGACAGAGCCAAGGCCAAACAATGAGAAATCACCATAAGCCAGGCACAGTGGCACACGTCTGCAGCCTTGGCAGCTAGGGAAGCTGAGGCAGGAGGATCCCCTGGGCAGAAGCTCTGCAAGACCCTTTCTTTTTTTTTTTTTTTTTCCTTGAGACAGGGTCTCCCTATGTAGTTCAGGCTGGTCTTGAACTCACTATGGAGCCCAGGCTGGTCTCGAACTCGCAGCAATCCTCCTGTCTCAGCCTCCCAAGTGCTGTGATTACTGGCATGCGCCACCACACCTGTCGCGACCCTGTCTTTAAAATGAACTTTAAAAGGGTTAGGGGTGTAACCCGGTGGTAGAGCACTCCTGGGCTTGATCACCAGTAACTTCAATAATAAATAATAATAATAGACTGGGATGTAGTGGAGCACCCTTGGTTCCATTCCTAGTAACGAGAAATAAATCACATTGGAATCTCCCCTTTTCTACTGTGGTTTGCGAGCGGCGGGCGGTGGGTGGAGGGAGGCGCCGGTGGCTTCAGCGCAGGGATCTGGGGCCGCGGACCCCGCCCCATCTCTGCGGTCACCGCCCAGGCTCGGGCCACCCTGACGCTGCGGCCGTGGCGGGGGCTGCTGCTGGGGAAGCCGGGCCCCAGATTGCGCTTCTTTAGGAGCTGAGAGCGGCCTGCCTGGTGAGAAAGTCACAGCTGCTACCTGAGCTCTTTGGCAGGTGGCAGAGGAGCGGAAAACCGGAGCCGGCGGCGACAGGAGATGTGGGTGCCACGGCACCGCGTGCGTCCGGGACGCCCACCGCACGGCGCATGCGCACGGGAGACACTGGGTAAAGGGTAAAAACCAAGGACTTGGCGCTGGGGACCGAGGGTACGCGTGCCGGTCCCCACCGGGCAGGAAGCCTGGTGTCAAAGCACAGCCTCCCAGAGCTTTGTCATGGAAACACAGGCAACTCTCAGAAAGTCAAGCTAAAAACTCAGGATAAAAACTGACACTCTAGCCGGGCGTGGTGGCGCACACCTGTAATCCCAGCACTCGGGAGGCTGAGGTAGGCGGAGTGTTGTGGGTTTGAGGCCGGCTTGGGCTACAACGCGAGCGCAAGGCCGGCCTGAGCTACATAGTGCGACCCTGCCTCAAAACACCAGGGCCGGGAGTTTGGCTCAGTGCCTTAAGCGCCCCTGGCAGGCGCGAGGTTGTGAGTTCAATCCCTGGTGCCGCAAAAAAAAAAAAAAAACTGACACTCTAGGAAACTGATGAGGCAAGAGGATCAAAAGTTAAAGACCAGCTTGGACAACCAAGTGACTTAATGAGACCTTGTTTTAAAAAGGGAGAGGGGCCGGGGGTTTAGTTCAGCGGCACAAGCTTCTGCTTGGCAAGCGCGGTACAAAAAAAAAAAGGGAGAGGGGTAGAATGTAGCACATTATGAAGGCCCAAGGCTCAGTCCCCAGTACTGCCAAAGGCTCAGTCCCCAGTACTGCCAAAAACAGAATGTACAAACATACAAAATGAGGGGCTGGGGATTTAGCTCAGCAGCTCAAGAGCTTGCCTGGTAAGCACAAAGTTGTGAGTTGGATCTCTGGTTTAAAAAAAAAAAAAAAAAGGAAGCCCTGGAAGGAAAAAAGAAGCAGAAAAATCCTTTGAAGAATAATTAGCGACTAAATAGCTGGTGTGGTAGCCTACACAACTGTAGCCCCAGTACTCTGGAAGGCTGAGGCAAGAGGATCATAACTTTGAGTTTAGCATGGCAGGTTAGCAATTTCACTTGATCTTAGCCAAAAGGCCGAGAAGCGATGGCAGGTTAGCAATTTAACAAGACTATTAAAATTAAATAAAAAGGAGTTGGGGACATAGCTCAGTGCAGTGGCTCTGGGTCCTGTCCCTAGCACTACAAAAGAAAAAAGAATTAGTGACTGAAAACTTCCCACATGTCACTGATTACAGATTTCACTGTCACTCTGCATAAGATGGCCACCAGGCGTCCACATGGAGACGCACTGTAGCCACACTCCGGACCGGTGATGCCGGGTTTGTAATCCGTGGGCGGCCGCTGTGACACAAGGAAGGTGACAGAGGGCAAAGCCAAGACCCCGAGATGTGAGGGGTGGGACCTGGGAGTTTTATAACCAGCTGCCCAACCCTCAGAAATACACATTGAGCCGTCCTCAGACTGTTTGCCACGGTGTCCTTTCCGGGGAGTTCACCCTCACGCTGGGGAGCCTTTTTTTCCCCCTACTTTTTCTTGGCCCAAACTTGTTCTGCAGAGGACATTTCTTTCTTTCTTTCTTTTTTTTTGGTACCAGGGATTGAACTCACCACCTCAGGCCTGCCAGGCAGGCACTTAGGCCACTGAACTAAATCCCTGGCCTTATTTTTTTTTTTTTCGTGGCACCAGGGATTGAACTCACAACCTTGTGGCTGCTAGACTGGCGCTTAAGCCGCTGAGCCAAACTCCCAGTCCTAGTTTTTTGAGGCAGGGTCGCACTATGTAGCTCGGGCCGGCCTTGCACTCATGTTGTAGCCCAAGCCAGACTCGAATCTGGCCTTATTTTTTGAGACAGGGTCTCACTATGCAGTTCAGGCTGGCCTTGAACTGTCTTTGTAGCCCAGGCTGGTCTCGAACTCACAATGATCCTCCTGCCTCAGCCTCCTGAGTGCTGGGATTAAAGGCGTGTGCCACCATGCCCCACGAGAGCATGTTTCTTTCACCCCTTCAATATAAAACCTTGTTGGACCAGGGATATAGCTCAGCAGCATAAGTGCCTGCCAGCACAAAGTCCTAAATTTGACTACCAGTACCAAAAAAAAAAAAAAAAAAAATTAAAACCTTATTACCATAAAAAGAAAAAAGAAAAAAATATAGCTGAACCACCCTACAATAGAAATATCCAAGGAGGCCTTTCAGGTCAACAAAATGATCCCAGACTCGCGTGGCGGCGCTTACTGATAGTCCCAGTATCTAGGAAACTGAGGGAGGAGGTCACTTTTTTTTTTATTTTTATTTTTTAAAAGATTGACAACATCAGGGCTGGGGATGTAGCACAGAGGCATAAGCGCCTGCCTGGGAAGCACAAGGTCCTGAGTTTGATTCCTGTTACCCCCCCCCAAAGATTGATAACATCATCAAGTTTATTACACAATTTTCAACCTAGCAGAAAGACAAACCCCCAATAATAGGGGAACAGGGCCTTGGCCTTTTTATGGCTGGGGTTCTTTTCCTTTTGCTATCAGGAAGTAAAATTAAAACTTGCGACATTGAGTCAAAACAAAAAACGGGGAGAAGCCGGGCGTGGTGGCGCACGCCTTTAATCCCAGCACTCAGCACTCAGGAGGCTGAGGTAGGCGGAGTGTTGTGAGTTCGAGGCCAGCTTGGGCTGCAACACGAGGGCAAGGCCAGCCTGAGCTACATAGTGCGACCCTGCCTCGAAAAACCAGGGCCGGGAGTTTGGCTCAGTGGCTCAAGCGCCTGTCTGGCAGGTGGGAGGTTGTGAGTTCAATCCCCGGTGCCGCAAAAAAAAAAAAAAAACGGGGAGAAAATAATTCGTCAGGCAAACAGCCTTTCTGATGCTCTATAGATTGTGTTTCCCTAGACTGTCACCTCCCTTGGTTTTCGCTACATTTCAAGGAGACACACAGAGCTGCTCTCAAGGACAAGTGCGGCACTTGCTGCTTGGCCAGCAGGGCAGGGTGCCGTGGTCTGAGACGGAAGTGGGGACAGGATAGAAGCTACAGTCTGGGCCAGGGATATAGCTCAATGGCACAAGCACCTGCCTGGCAAGTTCAAGGTCCTGAGTTTGATTTCCAGTACAAAAAAAAAACACAAGGTGACAGTCTGTAGCCCTGTCGCAAGGGAATGTGAGCAGAAGATTACTTAAACCCTGGAGTTTGAGACCAGTCTGGGTAACATAGCAAAACCTGGTCTCAAAAACAAGATAAAAGGGCTGGAAGTTTGGCTCAGTGACTTAAGTGCCTGTCTGACAGACGCAAGGTTGTGAGTTCAATCCCCGGTGCCACAAAAAAAAAAAAAAAAAAAAAAAAAAAAAAAAAAAAAAAGATAAAAACAAAATCGTACACACACATACAATTCGACATGAAAGGAAGAAAGGTTAATGAGACCCATAGAACACAAACAGTACCTTCAGCTGTATCAGTGATTACGGGAGGCAGAAGTGGTATAGTGCACCTGTAGTCCTAGTACTCCGGAGGCTGAGGCAGGAGGGTGCTTGAGTCTGGGAGTTTGAAACCAGTGCAACATAACAAGATCAAAAGATGGGGGCTGGGAATGTGGCTCAGTTAGCATGCTTTGCACCACAAAAACAAAATAAACTTACACTTGTCACCCAGTGATCTTACTTCTAATTATGAAAGAGAAATGAAAAACATAAACGCATACACCAGTCTGGGCAATACAGTGAGACTCTATCTCAAAAATCAAAGCCCAGTGACGTCTGTATTGGCACACGCTGGGGCAGCTGGTTCCTAAAGGATGCAGGACGGGGATGCAGGCCGTGGGGAAGAGGAGCGGCGCCCGGGCGCTGTGTGTTGGGAGCAGGGGATGGGGGTTGTCAGCAGGGGAATCTGCAATAGAAGACAACTCAGGTAACAGAGGCAGCTCAGCCCGCACTGCTGGACGCCTGCAGAGGCCTGGAAAGTTGCTTCCCTGCTAGGACTGAGCCGGGGCCTTTTTGCTTTTCATTTTGAAACAGGATCTCCCAAAATTGCCTGGGTTGGCCTGGAGTTCCCAATGCTCCTGCCTCAGCCTGCTGAGTAGCTGGGATTACAGGTGTGAACCAGCATGCCTGGCCCAAAGTCACTCTTTTAGCTCTTTCTCTGGAAAGTTTCCACAGAAGCTGGGGAGAATTTTTAAAAATTCAACCCTATTTTTGCAACGGTTTACCTCTGTTCTGACCCCTTTCCATTGAACACAGCATGCAGGAGGATACAGGGTGGTCCCGTCCTCACCAATAGTAAGGGTTACGGTGGACACCACCTGTCACAAACCACACATTAGAAAGAGAAAAGTTGCCTGCCTGCCATGCATGCCTGTAATCCCAGCTACTCTGGAGGCTGAGGCAGGAGAGTCATAAATCAAGGCCAGCCTGGGCAATTCAGGGAGACTGTTTTAAAAATCTAAAAGAGCCGGGCGTGGTGGCGCACGCCTTTAATCCCAGCACTCGGGAGGCTGAGGTAGGCGGAGCATTGTGAGTTCGAGGCCGGCTTGGGCTACAACGCGAGCGCAAGGCCGGCCTGAGCTACATAGTGCGACCCTGCCTCAAAAAATCCAGGGCCTGGAGTTTGGCTCAGTGCCTTAAGCGCCTGCCCTGGCAGGCGCAAGGTTGTGAGTTCAATCCCCGATGCCGCAAAAAAAAAAAAAAAAAAAAAAAAAAAAATTCTAAAAGGCCAGGGGTGCAGGTCAGCGGCCCCTGGGTTGGGTCCTGAGCACGAGAGGAGGGTGAGGGGGTGAGGAAGAGTAAGGTGGCCAGCGCATACCTGCCATCCCAGCTGCAGTACCAGGGAGGCTGAGGCGGGGGTGGCGAGTTGGAGGACAGCCTGGGCATCTTAGTGAGACTCTGTCTCAAAGGGAGGGTGGTGGTGTTAGTTGGAGGTGTAGCTCACTGGCAAAGCGCTTGGCTGGCAGGCGCAGGATCCTGGGTTCTATCCCCAACACTGCAAGAAAAAAACAGCCAAGAGGAGGGGAGGTCAGAGTAGTATTTCAGGTTTTTATGGCTCTTTTGGGAAACAGGGGCTCTAGCTTCTATGACCCGCACTGGGGAAGAAAAACTCTAGTATCTTTGACTTACTCTCCGGAGACACAGGTGACAGATAGGGGTCGGGGGTCAGGATGACCCTGCTTCTGAGGCCCTCAGTGCCCCTCAGCCCAGGATTCTCAAGACACCAAGGTGCACCATTTGGGGTGTTGAGCCCTGAGCCCCAACAGAAACAAGTGTGTGGGTGTTAGACGCTGCTGGGACTCGGGTCCCAGGCGTCACCAAGGCCTGCAGCCACCAGGAACTCTTGTTCTTCCTGTTTCGAAGAAGGGGAAATTCAGCCTTAATACCTCGGCCCTGCAGGTGCAGCTGGGGGTAGAGTACGGGCGAGCCCCAGGGCCTGGGTCCAGTTCCCAGCATCAAAACAAAACAAGACAAAAGACCCAGAAACAACAAAAACATGGCCCGGTTGCACAGCTAGAAAGAAATGAAACCAGAGTGAGCCAAAGTCAGCCTGCCGTCAGAACTCCTGATAATCAAGTTCCAGATCATCCAGCAGCCATCAGATGCAGTTTCTGTGATAACAAACGAGCTGCCCCCGAGTCTGGGATTTGATAGCCAGAGACCTTGGAAAGGACCCAACCTCCCAGAGAAGTTTCTCAATAGCCCTGTCCCTGTGGCACTCAGCACATCTCTCCGCTCACAAACATGGGCTAGATCACGGTGCTCACACTCCTCGGTCTCAGCACTGCTGCACACTCTTAAAAATCAGTGAGGGAAACTGGGCGTGGTGGCGCATGCCTTTGATCCCAGCACTCAGGGGGCTGAGGTAGGAGGAGCGTTGTGAGTTCGAGGCTGGCTTGGGCTACAGCTTGAGTGCAAGGCCGGCCTTAACTACATAGTGCAACCCTGTCTCAAAAAGCTAGGGCCAGGAGTTTGGCTCAGCAGCTTAAACGCCTGCCTGGCAGGTGTGAGATTGTGAGTTCGACCCCCAGTGCCACCAAAAAAAAAAAAAGAAAAAAAATTAGTGAGGGACCCGGCGCTTGCCTGTAATCCGAGCACTCTAAGAGGCTGAGGCTGGAGGACTGTAAATTTCAACACAGCCTGGCAATTTAGGGAGATCCTGTCTCAAAATAAAAAAAGGCTGATGATGTAGCCCAGTGCAAAGGCTTTGAGTTCAGTCCCTGGTACTCACGTATACACACACACACACACACACACACACCCCAAACATACAAATAAATCAACAGGCTGCGGCAGCTCCGTGGTAGAGCAGTTGTCTAGCATGTGAGAGTCCCTGGTTCAATCCCCATCAACGGGGGCGGGTAATGGACACATACAGTTTCCTATACAGTTACACCAGAATCAAGTAGTTCAAAAACTGAAGTCTCAAATGTTCCGAGTAACAATTTCGCAAAGTGCTCACCAGTTGCCTAGTCTCAGCTGCGCAGGCGCAAAGGGCCACCGAGCACACCTCCTCCACCGTCCAAGTGGAGGGTGGGGCACCCGCGCTGTCATCGATGTGCTCAGAAGTCTACTGATCCAGCCCCAACGGTGGGCGAGTCTTCTTGGCCTCAGGTGGTATAACAGGCGTCAGGGAGAACCAATTATAGGGCGCAAGACCCTGCCCCTTGCTTCCGATTGGCGGGCGCCGACAAATGGGGCGAGGAGCGGCCTCAGGCTCGCGGGGGTCAGCGGGAGCCTGCCGGGCTGCAGTGTCTGCGAGCGTTCAGCTCCCGCGCTTCTCCTCCCCGCCCGAGTCTGCTCCTCCCGCCGCCGCCGCCGCCGCCGCCGCCGCCATGGCCCAGTGAGTGACATGCGGGCGACCGGACCCTGGTTCTCTCCCCGCCTCTCCAGCCCCGGGTCGTCCGCGTGCGCGCTGGGCGCCCGGACCCCGCACCCCGGAGGCGCGGCCGGAGCTCCGGGCCGCTCTGTGCGCAGGCTCGGGCGGCAGCTCTCGGGGCGCGGGCAGCCGGGGTCCGGCGCGGGCCGGGTCGGCCCGGCAGCGCCGAGACTCGCTGGGGGGCGGGTGGCGAAGATTGGGGGGACCACTTGCTCCGAAGTGACCGGGCGCTGATGCTGTCCTTTGTTCCCTCCCCGGCCCGGCAGAGCCGACGTCGCGCTCATTGGCCTGGCCGTCATGGGCCAGAACCTGATTCTCAACATGAACGACCACGGCTTTGTGGTGAGTGCAGGGGGCGCGACTTTGGCGTGCACTCGCCCAGCCCCACAGACCCAGCAGACTCCGCGCCCGCTTCCTGCCCGTGCGCCCCGAAGCCGCCCGTGGCACCCGGGTGCAAGAAGGCACTTTAGCCGTGGGTGTGGCCGGCTGACCCCGCAGTTCCAGGAAGGAGGCTCCCGGGCGGTTCCGAGCCTTGGGTAGCACGGAGTGGCGGAGAGGTCAGGTCCTGCCCGCGCAGGACGCTGACTTGTGCCCAGTGAGATCTGGGCAGAGTGAAAAATGCTTTTTTTATTTTTCCAAGACCAGATTGCCCTTCATTGCCCGGCTGGCCTCCAACCCCTGCCTCAAGCCATCCTCCCACCTCAGCAAGCGGCCAGCAATCTCTGAATGTTGTTTGTAGATACTAAAGTGGCTTAGATGCCAGGAGTATCAGGGACACAGGGACTGGGGACGCGGCTTAGCCCGCGTGAGGCCTTGAGCACCGCAGAGGAGGACAGGCAGGTGGAAGCCAAGACCAAGCCCCTGGTGAAACCGCTGCTTGCTGGATTTGCTTCTGAGGCCCAGCCGGTGGTGACAGGTTCCGCCAGGTGCACACGGCCTTTGCCTGGGTTCTGTGCTGTGTGGCCCTGCTGAGGCGGCTGGAGCCCTGCCTGGAACCTCAGGCAGACAGGCACCTCCCTGGTACTTGGCGCCCAGTCTGAAGGCCTTGTGTGACCCGGTTGCCTCACCTGGCCCTCTGTCCCTCTAGGTGTGTGCCTTTAACAGGACAGTCTTCAAAGTGGATGATTTCCTGGCCAACGAGGCGAAGGGGACCAAGGTGGTGGGTGCGCAGTCCCTGAAGGAGATGGTGTCCAAGCTGAAGAAGCCGCGCCGGGTCATCCTGCTGGTCAAGGCCGGCCAGGCCGTGGACGACTTCATCGAGAAACTGGTGAGGCGCTCGGCTGCTGGCTGCTGTTGCCTCAGTTTTCCTAAAGGGATTTTTTTTTAACTTAATTTTCACTTTCTGGACATGAAGTGTTCACTTCCGAAAGGACAATTTCTTAAACATTTCAGTGTTGGCCAACGTGACCGGCACTCATTGAGCAACAGTGTGTCTCTGGGTGGCAGTGACTCCAGGAAATGCACGGAGGGACGATTCACTAAGAGAGTCTTAGCAGCAAGAATCAGAACAGTAGTAATCTACTGGTGGGGTCTTTGTTACTCAAAAAGATTTTTCAGCTATGTGTGGTGTGGTGCCACATAGCCAGTAATCGATGCACTGTGGGAGGCTGAGGCAGGAGAATCTTAAGTTCAAGCCCAGCCAGGGCAACATAGGATTTAGCAAGACCCTGTCTCAAAAAATTTAAAAAGGCCTGGGGATACAGCTCAGTGCAAAGGCTCTGGGGTCAATCCCAAGCATTGCCAAAACAAAAGTTTTCTTGCAATTCCCTGGCATGATTAAACCCAAAGCCCTGTGCATAGTAAGCAGGTACAAACACTACCACAGAGCTACAGACCCAGACTCTAGTTTTTGTTTGGTGCAGGGATTGAACGTAGGACCTTACGCATGCCAGGCATGAGCTCTGCCTCTGAGCTGTACCCACAGCCCCAACATCTTAAAAGTTTTTTTTTTCTTCCTGTGGTACTGGGCATTAAACCCATGGCCTTACCACTGAGCTACATCTCCAGGCCCATTTTTTTGGTACTGGGGATCGAACTCACAACCTGGTGCTTAACAGGCAAGTGCTTGAACCACTGAGCTAAACCCTTGACCCTTTTTTATGTTTTGTTTTGTTTTTTGTGAGAGGGTCTAACTGTAGTTCAGGCTGACCATGCATTATTTAGTAGTCCAGGCTCGCCTCGAACTGGCAGCTGTCCTCCTGCCTTAGCCTGGGAGCGCTGGGATTGTAGGCGTGCAACATCATCCTCAGCTTCCTTTTTTAGTTTTGAAGTAGGGTTTTGCTAAGTCACTAAGTTCCTCAAGCTGGGCTTGAATTTGTGATCC
>RJWM01010158.1:0-64832 GCA_004363535.1 Dasyprocta punctata
TGCATAAACACATGGAAATTAAATAATACTCTGATAAATAAGCAATGAGTCACAGAAGAAGTTAAAGAAGAAATTAAACAATATCTACAATTGAATGAAAATGCAAATACAAATTACCGGAACCTGTGGGACACAATGAAAGCAGTTCTCAGAGGGAAATTTATAGCACTAAACTCCCACACCAGAAAAGTGGAAAAAAAACACATAAACAACCTAATGTTGCACCTCAAACTTCTAGAAAAAGAAGAGCAAGTGAAGTCCAAAGCCTAAAGAAGGGAGGAAATTATTAAGATTAGAGCAGAAATTAATGCAATTGAAACTAAGAAAACAATACAAAGAATTAATGAATCGAAGAGTTGGTTCTTTGAAAGAGTAAATAAAATTGATAAACCCCTAGCCAACCTTATCAAAAAGAGGAAAGAAAAAAAAAAAAGATTCATGCAATAAGAAATGAAAAGGGTGAAATCACCACAGACCCTGTGGAAATACAGAAGATCATCAATACCTACTTCAAAAACCTTTACTCACATAGATTCGATAACACAGAAGAAATGGACAGATTCCTAGAAACCTATGAATTACCAATGCTGTATCAAGAAGACGTAAAGCTGCTGGATAACCCAATTTCAGCTAATAAAATTGAAAATGTAATCAGGATCCTACCAAGAAAGAAGCCCGGGCCCAGATGGATTCACTGCTGAATTCTACCAGAAATTTAGGGAAGACTTAATGCAACACTCCTCAAACTCTTCAATGAAATTGAAAGGGAAGCAAGCCTCCTTAACTCATTCCTGGAAACAAGTATTACCCTAATACCAAAACCAGAGAAAGATCCAACCAGAAAAGAAAATTACAGGTCAATCTCCCTAATGAACATAGATGCAAAAATCCTCAGTAAAATACTGGCAAATAGAATTCAGAAGGTTATCTGAAAGATTATACACCATGATCAAGTGGGATTCATCTCAGGAATGCAGAGATGGTTCAACATACACAAATCAATAAATGTAATACACCATATGAACAGGGCCAAGGACAAGAACCACATGATCATCTCAATAGATGCAGAAAAAGTTTTGACAAAAATCCAACAAACATTCATGATAAAAACCCTACAGAAAATTGGACTAGATGGTCTCTACCTCAACCTGATAAAAGCCATATATCATAAACCAACCACCTACATCTTACTAAATGGAGAAAAACTGAAAACTTTCAACCTAAAATCAGGAACAAGACAAGGATGTCCATTATCGCCACTCCTATTCAACATAGTTCTGGAAATACTAGCCAGAGCAATTAGAAAAGAGAAAGAAATAAAGGAAATAAGGATAGGAAAGGAAGAAGTAAAATTATCATTATTTGCAGATGATATGATACTCTATTTAGAAGACCCTCAAAAATCTATTAGAAGACTTTTAGAAGTAATAACCAAATTCAGTAATGTTGCTGGATACAAGATGAACATTCAAAAATCAATAGCATTCATGTACACAAACAACAAAGTCACTGAGAGAGAAATAAGGGAAACCACACCCTTCACTATAACACCCAAATAAACAAAATACTTAGGAATCAATCTAACAAAGGAAGTAAAAGATCTATACAGTGAAAATTACATTACTCTGAAGAAGGAAATTGAAGAAGATTTCAGAAAATGAAAAGATATTCCCTGTTCATGGATAGGAAGAACAAACATCATGAAAATGACCATTCTCCCAAAATTATTTTACAGATTTAATGCAATCCCAATCAAAATATCACTTGCCTACCTCACAGAGTTAGAGAAAGCATTCCTGAAATTCATCTGGAACCAGAAAAGACCTAGAATAGCAAAGGCAATTCTGGGCAACAAAGGGAAGGCAGGAGGCATCACAATCCCCGACTTGAAACTATACTATAAAGCTACTGTGATAAAATCAGCATGGTACTGGAATCAAAAGAGACCTGAAGATCAATGGAAATGATTAGAAGATACAGCCACAACTACAAACACACTTAGCCACCTCATCTTTGACAAAAAGGCCAAACATGTGCATTGGAAGTAAGATAGCCTCTTTAACAAATGGTGCTGTAAAAACTGGCTTTCTATATGCTGTAAACTAAAACTAGATCCATGTATATCACCATGCACTAAAATAAAGTCAAAATGAATCAAAGATCTGAATATTAAAACAGAGACACTAAACTCACTAGAAGACAGAGTAGGCAAAAATCTTGATGACATAGGCGTAGGCAGAGAGTTCATGAACAAAAATCAAATTTCATGGGAAATACTTCCCAGAATCAACAACTGGGATCTCATCTTACTAAAAAGGTTTTGTATGCCAAAGGAAATCTCCAACAGAGTGAAAAGAAAACCCATGAATTGGGAAAATATCTTAGCCAATTGTCCATCAGACAAAGGACTTCTCTCTAAAACATAAAGAATTAAAAGAAATCAGGCCCCTAAATTTCAAGGACCCAATCCAAAAATGGGCATTTGAGATGAATACAAACTTCTCAGAGAAAGAAATACAGATGGTAAATAAATATATGAAAAAATGATCAACATCAATGGTCATTCAGGAAATGCAAATTAAAACAATACTGAGATTCCATCTTACTCCAGATAGAATGGCCAAGTTTAAAAAGTCAATCAACAACAAATGCTGGAAGGGCTGTGGGGAAAAGGGAACTCTTCTCCACTGTTGGTGGGAGTATAGACTGGTGCAACCACTGTGGAAATCAGTGTTTAGATTCCTCAAGAAGCTAGGATTAGAGATCTCATTCAACCCAGCTATCTCACTAATGGGCATTTTCCCAGAAGAATTGAAAATATCATACCACAGCGATATTTGTGTACCCATGTTTATAGCAACCCAATTTGTAATAGCCATATCATGAAAACAACCCAAGAGCCCATCAATCAAAAAATGGTTAAAAAAGATGTGGTATTTTTATACAATGGAGTACTATTCAGGTATTAAGAAAGACTGCATTTAGACTTTCATAAGTAAATGGACATGAATTGAGACCATACTCATAAGTGAGATAAATCAAACCCACATGTGTATATACCATATTTTCTCCCTAGTGTAAGAAACTGAAAAAGTATATATGGTCCAAAATCTACAATAAATACTATGTAAGTGTAAAAAACTGTTCAAAGGGCAAAAGTGATTGGGAAGGGAAAAGGGGGAAAGAGGGAAGGGAAAAGGAAAATATGTAAATCTGTATATATGTATATGTAAGATAACTAAAATGAACATACTACTGAATATATTAGTTACTGAGAAAGATCGGTTAATACTCATATGATTAGATCAATTTTACATGTCTATATCTGTTAATGTCAACAACCATTTTGAAGATAATGATGCACAATATTGCAACCATTGTCAAGTTTCTATCATTCTGTTTTGTAAACCTATAATGTTACTGTTGTGCATTTACTCTAGTTGTTTGTTTGTCTCTTTTGCTCTTTGTCTTTCTTATATGTGTCTTTTCTTTCTCTTAAATAAAAAAATTAAAAAATAAAAACGAATAACTTGGCAGCAGTGGGTGAAACTGTAGTAAAATTCATGTTTCTTAAAACACAAGGCCATCCTATTCCTGTCAGAAAGCCCCAAACATGTGCAAAAGTTTTTGTATTCAAGTGACCTTGAAACTACACATGACCTAAAGTTAAACTTGATCTCCTAGGTATTTTGACTCTGTGGTCTATCTAAAAATAAATGTAGCTCTAATTTTTCAGGTATTTTCAGGACAGTTCCCTACATTTCCCCTCATTGTTTTTCTACTCCTCTTTGGCTACTTTCTCATAGGTCCCACATACACTCACACACACATACTATATCCACAGATCTCAATTTCCTAGGAAGATCCAAACAGCTTGAAAATTAACTCAACAGATACAGGAGATTCAGGTATGAAAATGTAGGTATGGAAATTCAGCGGTTCAGAGGGAAAATATAGACCTTAGTATGCTTTTCAGGAGACATTAGTCCTCCTTCAGTGCTATTTAATGAAGTTCAAAATAGGTATATGTCAGTAGGATTCCTCTAAAAAAGAATCTGCAGGCTTATTGTGTGTGTGTGTCTCTGTGTGTGTGTGTATTCATAAGAGTGCTGCTGAGCCATAATTACCAACTACTCCATGAACTTGCAAAGGTGTGCTGTACAACAGCTATTGTTATGGTCAGCCTGTATTTCACTCCTTGAATTATCTACTGATATGTGAAAGAATCCACATTTATCATAAATAATAGCATATCTACTTGTCTCCTTTTTTCTCCCCATTACTTATTGTTCAGCTAAAATTGTGTTTTTGGTGTTTAGAAATAGAAAGCAGTACAACCATATCCATTTTTGGGATGCAAAAACTGAGGCTCAGTGACAAACTAATTTGGTTCACAGCATCCAGTATAAATGATCCTGAGAACTATTCCTGGAAGCTGATGTGGGACACAATTAGATCTGAGGATCCACAGGTCTGTGTCCTGGCCACTGCTTTGGTACGAACTACTCATGAGAACTTGGGACGCTGTTTCTGCTTTCTAGTTCTTAGATTCTTCCTCTTTAATAAAGGAGAAAGTAACACTGATCCACAGTTAGGGCTCTAAGGCATCTCGAGCTGAGAATTTAAAAAATATATAATATTTCAAAATTCCAGAATATTTTGCCACTTTACTTTTCATATAGTCTCTGACTTAGCATTTTTACCTCAATTCTTGTTTTCATAAATGCTTTTTTATATTAGTACATTAACATTTTCCTGTTTTGATTCACTCAATTCAATGTTTCAAATAGGACGACTGGGAGAAACATTTCATTTAGGCTTAAAATATACGAATAAACAACATTACCCAATCCACTACTGGCCAAAAATGTCCACACAATTATTTGGACTTATTTTTAAAGCAAAAAATATTTTAAAAAGGGAATTCAACTAAAACAACTAGGTATTCAGCCAAGTTTAAAAGATAAACCCTGTTTTTGTTTTTCTTTTTTTTTTTTTTTCTGAGTGATCCGACACAGGAGGCCTGCAGATGCCATATTTCAAATCATAGGAAATTACAGCTTAGTAAGTGCTCTCTCCCCGTGGGCTCAAATAAAATTTCCCAAAGTCTCTACATGGGCCACAGACAAGGAAGGAATTGTAAATGCTCTGAAAAGCAGATCTTTCTGTTACACTGGTAGGACATCCGTGATCCTTGCCTCCTACCCAAACACCCATGCAAGGTTTTATAACTGAGATTCTGACCATTAAAGCTGTAGGATCTGCCCAGGAATCTAGAATCCTAGGCTGTTTCAGACTAAGCAGAGCGCCCACCGTGAGAGTTCCTGCTGATCTCCTCCTGCAACTCAGCCACTTCATTTTGAGCTTCCCTCTCCACATCTGAAGGAAATAAACTACCTTATTTTCTAAATGTTGTCATTAGAATCATTTTATTATATTACCTCTCTGTTGTGCTTAATATGTGCTTAACCTTTTAACTGCTTTTTTTTTCCTTTTTGCTTTTTTCTCAACCAAAAGTCTAAACAGTAGCTTTCTTAACTTATTTTTAAAAACTTTTTAATATTTGTTCTGCAATTCTTTTTAAAAATGATTTACCAGAAATATCTCCCTATTCAAATCAAAGACTGTGTTGATATTTTGTATTTCATAGAGTATAAATTCATTTTTATTTCTTTCAAATATAATTTAGAATCTACTCACATTTACCATCTCTGTTGCCAATTATACTATAAAATACTTTAGAGTATGAAAGAAAATTCTCAGGGATAGATAGACATGACATGTCTTTGAAACAAAAGAAATATAATTGATACACTCTTCAGTCTCCAGCATTAATTTCTATTTATTATTGCAAACTCTTCAAAGCACAAAGATTGGATGTAAATATGTTATTCTGGAAGCACGTGATTGAAGAAAACATTACCTGCATCACTTATTCCATAAAATTTGTTTCCCAGAGTTGGAGTTGCATGATCATGTAAAAGGACTTTGAAGTGAGATAGAAAAAAATGATTTAAGTGTTATTTTTTCTTTTTATTCCTTAATGCTTTACTTCTGAGATTTGCCAGACTTCAGTTAAATAGATGCCTCCTTGACAACTAAGAATCCGAGTAACATGAGTGAGGTGGTAAAGTTGAGTTTACCTAGACTTCACTGTAGGTAGAGTGGAGGTCTGTGTGGAACCACTTTCATCAAGCACAGCTAGCTGACTTTGAAATCCCTCCTGAGGAACAGTGATCAGCGAACCTTTCTTACATTCATCTAATTTCCAAGCCTTTATGTGACATATGAAATAAGAAGAAAGTGACAACAAAAATCAATGTGTCTAAGTAGTCTTGCTTAGAAACACACCTGTCAGAAATTGGGTGGGATATTTGATCTGATATCTTTTTAGTTGTGGTGCTTTTTTTTTTAACTTCAGAATTATTTTTAGTACCTGCAGAGAGAAAAAGCCAGAAAAGCTTTTCCTTAGTTTGCATTGAGGGAGACAGTGCCTTATTAAAAAGAATTCAAACTTGTAAATACATAAAATGGTCATCATTGCCCATTCTCACACTGGGCTTCTCTTCCCTTCTATATCTATGTGCTTCTGATAAAAGTGAGTATTTCTACATCTCTGCATAACCACATGCTTTAAAAAACATTAACTGAAAATAAATCTCTAGGGAGTTAGCTTACATATTTTAAGTTAAGAATGCTTAATATACTAGAAATATTTCCTCTCTAACACTAATAGTTTTACCATTGAAATTTGTAGATAGGAGAAATTAATGTTCAACTGAATTTTAACACATTCTCTTCTGTTCTCTGTAGAAATACGGTATGAAAGATCCATATCTATAAACCATCTACCAATTATTTTTCTATTTTGTATAATCTTTTGCTGGCCACTAAGCCTTTAAATAGAAAGATAACTTATAATTCAAAGTTTGAATACTTCCCAGAAAACAAAATGCCTTGCTTCACAAGCTAGAGAAAGAATTAAGTTTTATTCCACAGATTATAAAGTTCAAAAACTACTTAATCACTTTTCCGAATAAAAGGCATTCTTTTAATAAAACAGTCACCACATCAAGAAAAATTAGTGATCTTAAACATATTGAGATCTTTCGTGTGTCCTTTTTGAAAAATATACTACTTGCCAAAAAAATTACAAAGATGACTGTCTAAGTTTAAACAAAGCAGTAAAAGCTATTCAAACTTCCATTCACACATAAATGCATTTTCTTTTCAAAGGATATTTACCCTTTAAGGGTACATATTTAACCTTGTGACACCATAAAATTCCATGCATGCAAAGTTTTTGTTTTTATTTTTTGACATTTATTTTTGACTAGAAATTTTCCATGGGCTTTATCATGTTATTCAACAAGAGACATAGGTTTTATGAGTTTAATACCTTGATTAATATGAGACAATCTGTTTTAAAAATAATATTAGTGTTGGCATCTGTGTAGCGAGTTACAGAAGCCGAGCAGACATGCTCTTTCCATGTCTTTTTCAATTTTCATTGAAAATGTGGTGAACTAAAAAGTCTGAACATTAGCTGGGTATTAAATGAGGTTTCAGATTGGAGAACGATGTTCGTATACAGTGTGACAGCAAAACGGGGAGAGAGTGTTCCGATAGAAACTGAAGAAGTTCAGCCACTGTGACTATGGGTGCCCACTGTCTGGGAAACACCCTCTTAGTGGTCTTTAACCAGCTCAATTTAAAAGACCAAACACTCGATTTTTTCCAAACAGCAACAGTTACAATTTTGCTGTTGGATGAACAGTGGCGTTACCCAAGACAGAGCCACTATCTTTATAACTTCCCTTGAAATGCTTCTGTTATTTCAGATCAATCAAATTTTCAAAAATGACTGCTTAATTTTTTTTTACAAAACTAGTAAATATGCTACAAAACTAGTAACATGAATGCCTAACCTATAAAATCACATTTCATTAGAAAAGAAAAATAAATAAATGCACTTCCATTTCATTTTTAAAGCACTTTGTAAACTTATAAAAATTCTAAACCATGTTCACATTTACAAAATGACTACTCTAAAGGAGAAAGTGATGCAAATATTTAATATGGAATTCACATATACTTTATTTTAGGCTACCTTGTAAACAGCTAAAGTAGCTCATATCTAAATATCAGCTATCAAAAAAGAAAAGGAGTGATTTTGGGGGTAGCAGGGAGAGCATACACCTTAAAAGACATTTGAGAGACCTCAGAAATGCTTCTCAACTATCAATGACCAAATGACAATTAATTTTTGTGAAATACAGTCTTGAAAAGAATTTTGTTCATTATTTAGTTTCTAAAACAGACAGGATAGCTTACTCTAAATCATGCTCTAAATGATACTTATAAAAAACACTGGTAAGTGGCACTGTTAGTGACATACTGAAGGTCAATTGTGTAGGGAACCAAAGCAACAGTCTCATCAAACAGCAGTAAATGGAGGTCTTTGTCTTTAAGTTATGAAGAATGTGTGTGTATTTGATCTTGCCAGCCCGTCGTCCTGCAGATTTCTGGGCATAAGACAGATGGCAGTGCAACCAAGCTAGAATTCAGATCTTCCTTCTTTCCCTCCGGGTCTAACTCCTATTATCCACTTGTAAATTAACCTGTCAATTTATCAATCAACACCATCTTGATTCTCCCCTGTTCCTCAGCCCAGCCTTGCAGTGAATTTGCCTCGTAAATAACTGGGAGCCCCGTGTTTGTTAGTATTGTGAATGAGTTTATTATCACTTTGATGGCTGCTATGAATCACAAATGCTGCTGAGAGGCTGATAAGAAAAAAGTACATGCACACATTAACGGGGTTGAAACTATTTTAGAGATAAAAGATGGAGTAACTGTGATAGCAAATCATTTAAATTGAAAAAAATGACTAAAAAATTGTGTGTGTGTGTATGTGTGTGTGTGTGTTCTGAACAACCTCTGGCTTTAACTAAAAGAAAAAGAGAGGGAAAAAGAAATGAATTGAGTTTCATTCGTGCTATTCAAAAAAGTATTAGCAAGACAACACTGGTGGGCAGCTGTGGCTCTCCAATCCTGCAGGAAAACTGTTTTATTTACTGGTTTAGTCACCAACCTCACCAAACACTAGGCTCTGCTCTTTGCTAAACAGACACTTGGCCAGGCTTACATTTTTGAGGACTTGTGAAAACTTAGAAAACAAAATCCAAATTTTCTATGAATGATATACAAAAGCGTAGCAATAGGGATTAAGTAAATTAGGTAGTTTGGTAAACTTAACACATTAATAAACAATTAACATTAAAGTGCTAATTATTTTGCTTTCCCTTGCTGTCAATGAAATAGTTACTTATTTGACAGTACAAATACTTTTAAGTGATTTTAAGTTAGAAATTCTTTAACAAATACAAACATAGTAAAATCTGCCTACAGTTGGAAAATTTTATCTTGTCTACAATTTTTAGTGAGAAGTTCTCTTACCATAATTCTTCTTATATTTTAAAAAATCACACTAATAAAATAAATCTTTTTATAAAATATACAACAATAAATTCTAATTATTAAGACCTGTCATTATCTCAGTTATTTGAGAGACCATATGTAATATACTATGTTTAGGACTAGTATAAAACTATTTAATCATATACATAATTTTCACAGCTTATGACAAGTAAATATAAACTTAAGATTAAACATCTTTAGATTCTTGTACATGCATTTTCTTTTAATTTACATTTTATAAGTATTTATTTCATTTTTAGTCACAATCATAATGAATATTTCAGCATTTTCGAGTTGTAAACATGACTTTACTTGGAAAATGACTTCTATAGAAACAACCACATTATTTATTAAAGAAGATAGAAAGTCATATGAAATATATTTATGAAGTTTTCATTATACAAAATACCTATCAGTTGTAGGAGATTTTAAAACATGAGGTATCCTTATAAGGTTTTTCAGCAAATCAACCAGAGAAATACTGGGAACTATAATAAATTGTTGAAGTTCTCAAACTTGTAAGTCTGAAACAAACTGTTGTTACATGGGAAATACTTTGGCACAATTAAGGTACTCCATAAAAAGGAAATATTCCCTGTATGTTATTATGCCCAATATGTCATCAGTGGAAATGTGATAAAAAATGAAATTATTTGTTGGAATGCAATTTAGAGAACCTGATATGCTGCCCATTTTATTCAGCTCATAATTAAGATAGTGTTTAAATCTGAAATGAATTCTATATATGCACGTTCAATAGACTATAGCACAACAATAAGAATGGAATCACATCTCATTTTATCGTAAATTGTGTAATAAGCGATAAGGTAAAAACTAGGGCTAAAATCCTTCCAGCAAAAATGAAACAGAGCGACCTCAATTGCCCTAATTCATTCTGCTTTCTTCCTTTTTTTTTTTTTTAAGTCTCTTCATTTTCCCTCTGTTCACATTATTAGCTTACACATGAGTGCATTATTAGAAAATAACAAAGCCAAACAGAGAGACTTCGAAGGAGCGGGAGATAGGTTTCTTCTACAGCTGAAAGGTATTCTCATTTCATTTGTTAGGAGTTGCAAAAATAGTTTTATAGCCAGCGAGGAACAATGACCTTTCTCTTTCAACAAGCTTGGTGGTTGGTCTTTTGATGGAAAAACTAGGGGATACAACATCTGGTAATTTGTGTTACTGAGCTTAGCTAAGGTCTTAACGATGTAAGCAGATTATTCTTGAAGAAGAACAAAACAAAACAAAAAAAATTCCGGAAGACTCAATGGACTATTTAAAGTTATTAGGCAGTGCATTCTAGTACTTCAGAACTCTTTTCTGATTCATTTTCCCTTTAAAGCTATGCCTTCGAAGCCTTTTTTTTTTTTTTTTTAAGATCTACCTCTTTCCAATTCCAGTTGACTTTTTTGGTGGTCTACAGCTGTTTTGTCATTCACCCTGGCCTCCTTTTTTCCATTACAGCAGAAATGATTACTTTGCTGATTAAATTTTCTCCTACAGAACTTTAAGAAGCCGTCCTCCACCCTTGGGAGTCATTGCTGCAGCAGACGGGTCGCGCAACACCAAATAGCAACATCCAAGCTCTGGCAATTTTAAAGAATGGAGAAATATGAAGGGGAGCAGCACCTGGAAAAGAGAGGCAGAGAGGCAGGGTGGGGGAGGGAGAGAGATAGAGAGAGAAAGAGAGAGAGAGCGACACCCAGGACTGCAAGCAAAAAGACACATAAAAGATGGTAGTAAGCTTTAGTTGCTGTGGGATTCTTGTTTCCACATGTGTCATTAAAATTACATCCAAACTGTGTGTTTCTAACTCTAATAAAAAGTGATTTAGGGTTCATTTGCTTTACTTGATTGCTCCCTGTAACAAAAAGAGAGAAAGAAAGAAAGAAAGAAAGAAAGAAAGGAAGGAAGGAAGGAAGGAAGGAAGGAAGGAAGGAAGGAAGAAAAGAAAAGAAAAGAAAAGAAAAGAAAAGAAAAGGAAAAGAAAAGAAAAGAAAAGAAAAGAAAAGAAAAGAAAAGAAAAGAAAAGAAAAGAAAAGAAAAGAAAAATGGACTGTGCAAAATCTGGAAAGATTCTTGGCACCCTTCTTAAAGGTAAAGTTTATTCTATATGCCGTGAGTCAGAGGATAAACATTGACTTGAGTGTTCAGTCTACCCACCTAACTCTGGCTTAAACGTACTACTGCAATTTAAAGTTTTATCTCAAATTGTAACCAAGTGAAACTCTAACGCACAAAAGGCAGACTCCCAGACTGTAACCCACCTGGCAAGCCGGTAGTTTGGGACCCACCAGTTCTGCAGCCTGGGGAGGAGCTGGCATGTGCACACAGACCTGCTCTGAGATTAGCACATGGCTTTACAGTCATGCGATGAGGAAAGCAATAACCTTACACATCAATTTCATTTTCTTCAATGGTCACAATCCCTCTGGTTGGCAGGATCATGTCTTGGATCACTATTTCTACACATCAAAAGGTTTTATAGACAGCAGAAATGTAGTCTAAAAGAAAAAAAAATGGGAGACACCACAAACTCATACTGAAAAAGCACAAATAACAAATTTTAATCTTAGAATAGTTACAATAACATACAAGTTTAATACGATTTCTGTTTACATATAGACAAACATTTGCATGTTGATTTATACTATAGTGAATCCTAAGTATAATTTCCCTTGTTGCAGCATTTTTCCACATCTTCTGGATTTTCTGGAGTTACAAGGAGTCGGTCAGTGTCAAGGAATAGGCAACATCGTTTCAGCTCAGATTATTTGAAGACTGCAGTAAATTGGACATACTTATATTTTTATCATGCATACTATATTAACTTCAGGTCTGCCCTTCTTACATTCGAATTTTATCTTGTATGAATCATTTATTATCAAAAGTCCTATTAGGTAAGAAAGAAATAGTCTTTTTAACATACTAAATGACTGCTTTTTTAATAACATGGACATTTAAACAAATATTTTTCAAACCGAGCTAAAATCCATGCTGAATATTTCAATTTTATCAATATTTTCCTGATGTTGTTTGCTGTGACATTCTTTGAAGTTGATAGAAACATTTGGCCCCTTTATACTTTCAGTTCACTTTTATATTTAATAAATTTTTAAAAATTAAGTTTAATTTATTCGTTTACTGTTTTTCTTGTTGTTTCAAGTTAGCCATGTTAAATATCCTGAGCATGTGGCAGTTTTCTCTCCAGTAGCTCTGCCAGTTTCAAAATCAAAGTAACATTTGTGAAGTTCTACTACAGGAAAAAAAAAAAAGAGTCCATTGTGATTATGAGGGAAACTGTATAATCAGGGTATCTGCAAATAAGCAATTGTAAAATAGAGACCATTAAAATAGAGAAACTGATGAGATTGCAGGAAAAAGTTTCTCTTTCAAACTAATCTACCAAAGTCACACAAAAGTTACTCACTTAGTAAGCCTAAATGTTTATCATATTTGAGATGCTTTTTTCTCCTCTTTGGGTTTAAATTTAGAACCCTGCCCTATTTTAGTGGCAGATGTATTTCTGAATGAGCAATATGTCTCTACTTCAGTTATGGAGATAGGGCCACAAAAGAGTCTGAAGTCAGTTTTTGATCTGATGTATTATGATGCATAAATGTGGATTTGATCATGAAAGCTTTATTAATTTTAATTTAAACCACCTATATGATTTCAGCCTCTCACTGTACATATCAATTTCTCCATAAAAGACTAGGAAAATGGCCAAACGCAACCCATCCTAAGCCAAGGATTGATTAGTTCCTTGGCGCCATCAATATCTAGTCACACCTTTTTTCACATTATTTTCCTGTTTGCTCCATTCTGAATTGACTGTATCATTCTATTCTTAAAGTCCTACTTTTAAGTTATACCTACTTTACCATGCCACCATGCTAAAGGCTTTGGCTGGTCACTAAATATAGACTAAATCTTTATGTTTATATTCAGGGCTATTTATAGTTTGAGTACTTCAGTCTTTTGTTTTTCCAGGTTTTTCTTCTAGTTTTTCTGGAAAGAAGACCATGTAGTAGAAAGGGGACCAGATTTGAACTCAGGAATTTGAAATCTAATCCTAGCTCCTATGCAGACATCTTGGTCTATTTGACAACTCACTTAACCCCTTTGAACTTTAATTTCCACACTCCTAAAATTGACAGCTGATGACTACAGGCCAGTGGTATATTTTGCTAAGAACAATTTACTTCATTCTTTTCTGCTATCTTTGTGGCTTTTTGGTGCCTTATCTACAAAAGTAGGTTAATGATGCCTATCACAACTTATTACTAGTGCATCGAATTGGGTGATGTACTTGGAATTCTAAGCCAGTGCTTTTTATAAAGACATTCCTCAAAATATTCAGTTAATTTGAAATTAAAACACTTGACTATATGCATCTTCTGATTCTTATTGTTTTGGTAACTATAAATAAATTCTTTCATTGTCCACATCTAGGTCTTTGCTCCTTAATATTTTAAAGTCAATTTGCTTTCCTTATGTACCTTAAGATATCTTACATATCCTTCAAGATTAGGCCTAAGTGTACTTTGTCTTCATAAATCATTCCTTGAATCCTTCAAAAGTCACTGACAGTGCCAGCAAAAGTCTAATTGGTAATGACATATTATTGAGCCTATAGAAAACTTGAAATCTTGGAAACCAACCTTTTTCCTTTATAAGTGAAGAAACCAGAAATAAGAAAGTTTTTAAGACCTATTCATGGCCAGAGAGTGAACGAGAGACCAGAAATAAACATAGTTTTCCAGATTTCCAACTAAGTTCCTTTTCCTCTTTTTAATTTACCATTTGAAACTTTAACTTTTTCAATATTTTGTATACAAATTTTTTTTTCTTAATGGCAAGACTCTGAAAGCTGGGAACAGTGTCACACATATGTGCTTGTCTACCTCAGTGAGGCTACCAGTGCTTTGCAATAGTCAGTGACTTTGAGTAACTAGAGAAAGGAAGGCAGCCAACTTCTCATGATTTAAGTTTCCCCCACAAGCAATTTTCCAAAGGTTCAAGGCACACCTAACTCTCCTATGTTCTTGCAGAATTGTCAACATTTTAAATGCACAAAATTTAAAATTTCTTTATCTTTACTATGAACAGTCATTGACACAAACTGTTATAAGTGGCTTACCTTACTTAAACCTTACAATACTTTGAGATATTTACCATTTTATCAATTACATTTTTAAAATAGTAGAATAAGCCTAGGAAACTTAAGCGACTCATCTTAAGCCACCCGGATAAAAAGGATCAAGACCCAAAGAAGATCACTCTTAGCTCACAACACTGATGCCCTTACTCAGTAGAATGAACCAATTTCCAAAGCCCACCTCTCTTGCCCTGGTTGGATTCATAGTACTCCATGTCAAACATGCGCCTGTTATCACCTAGAACAGAAATGCACATTAAGTTGGATGAGCCCTCTTATTCTACTAATAGTCTCTGGTCAAAATCTCTAACTGCCTTTGGAAGCCTCCTTGGTATGGATCACAGTCATTTTGATCTTTTCAGTGCCACCCATATAGTCTGACTATCTTAGAGTTATCCAATACACAAGTTTTTCTTACACTATCTCCCAAACTTGCATTCAGGGTTCTGTTTTGCTTTCCCAACTACCTTCAGCTAGCCTAACGCAATTATATCTCGTTTATCTGGGCATCTTATTCCAGATTCATTTTACTTCTTTTATCCATAGAATCACTATAGTTCACTATGTACCACCATACGATATGGTCTTGTTCAAAGGACAAATTAGACAAAGGAAAGTTGGCATGGAAACTGAGGCACGCAGTGCGCTGTTGGATGAGATACGAAAGACATCTTTGTAGGGCATGATATACAAAGTGGGTAGTCGTCATGTCAACTACCTATTAAAGAGAAGAGTCAGGAAGATTTCATGGGGAATGGGTCACTTGATGAAAAATAAGCTGCTCCCTTCTATTCCGACACACAATCATTGAAATTGTTTCCCTAAGAAAATTCTTTGGCTAAGTTTATCCCCTCAGTCACACCACTGTCACATCTTTCTAAGCATGTTATTACTTGGACATTGGGAAATTGTAGTCCTGTACAGAAGAATTGCTCTTCTGTGAGTTCAAGAAACCCTGAATCCATTAGAACAGAACAAAAATGCTAACAGTTGAACTTATAAGATCAGCTTCATTCATTTGCCTTCTGTGTCTCCAGTCTTTTTCGTTAAATACAACAAAATATGTTATAACATGTAAATATATAATTCAATGTATAGTTCATGAGCTGTCATTTATATGAATCAAGAAACTGGCTTTATATCAGGTGAAAAAAATGTGTAACAAAGAAATGTGGGGTTGAGGGGAAGTTGTTGACATTCGATTTCAAATTTCATAGTATCAACAATCAGAAAATCAGGGAAAAAGTGGGATTCAATAGTTTCCTTCTATAATATTTATTTCATATCAGTGGTGGTGAAGCTATGGCTTGCATGTTCCTGTGCTTTCTTCTTTAATTTTTTAAAATAAAAGATGTCAAAGTATGTGCCATTTTTCTAAACTAAAACCTTGGTATTCGGGTTTAACTGTAGTTTGGCACTTTGCAATAAATAAGTGATTTTGAGTTGCAGATTTGAGTTGAGTCTCTGAAAGTTTTGCCATCAATGGTTAATACTATGCTTTAGGCTTCTTTAGTATAGTATGTTTTTTAAGTACAAATTTACATAAACATATTTCCTTTCTTGATTGTTGTAACTTTATAAGTCAGTAACAGTGTTTTTTTGTTTTGTTTTGTTTTGTTTTGTTTTGTTTTGTTTGTTTCTATTTACGTTGCGGTGGGAATTTAACCCAGTGCATGTGACATGCAAGGGAAGGAGGGTTGGCCTCTGAGCATTCCAACGCTAGTATCTTTAAATATTCTCATCTTACAAGTAAAAACACTGAAGATTTAGGTGATATCAATGCTTCGTTCACTGTCTCATTGTTAGTAAGCAGGAAAGATAGATCTAGAGTAACAATCCCATTATTGCAGACAGCTCCACATGCATAACTTTCATCAGAAGCAAGGAGATATAATATAGAACGCAATTTGAAAAACTCTTTTTGAATCATTATATGGCAGAATCTGTGCTGGATCTTCCCTCATGAAGCGTTCTATCTTTCAGGAAACTTTGCAAACCAAACAAGTTAGTTTCTACTAGGGAAGCTGTAAAACCACACTATGCCAGTATTCCTTCTGTGGTAAGAACAACAATTTCTGTACAAACTAAAGAGATAATACAAATCTAATACAATTATTCCAAATATGCAAACTACAAGGCTAAAATCGTCCTTCAGTGCTAAAACCAATAGTATGTACATGAAACAAAAGAGAAATACAAATCTAAATCAATTAATCCAGAAATTTCAGATCATTAAGTTTACCAAGGTCCCCATTATTTTCTCAAGGAAGCAATTTGGCAATCAGGCACTATCCATCATGAACCAAGATACCGACCCAAACCCTGGACACTGGAAAAGTACTAGTGTGTGCCAAACTTTGAAAACAACTCAGTTTTAGAGTATCCCAACATTTGCTTACCTGTATTGTACCTTGGGGATCTCTATTACAAATAGAATAGTGTGGAAGGAATTATTATTTACTAAGCCAACAAGCAAAACCAGGAGTGGGAGTCATGCCCATATGGGCCTAGAGTCTTTCTTCTTCTCTTTGTCCCATCAATTTGCTCATGTTACAGCACCAGGACAGCACAAAGACTAGGGTTAGTTATGGAAATAACCTTCAGGATTTGTGCCTGAAATGATTTTGGATTCTGATCCACTAGCAAAGAGATGTCTTACATTTTCCAAAATTCAACACTATTACTTTCTTAGGAGTACATGATTATAAAATGGTTATGAACAATTTGCATTTCACCTACTTATATGGAATCAAGATTAAAGTAGACATCAGCATTAAATTTAAAGTCTAAATTTCATGGTGCTTATTAGAAGCACTGCAGCACGTGGATGGCGCAATTTAGTACCTGGACCACACCCCACTGTGCTGCTACCCTTGCCTTTGAAAACAGGGAGGGCAGAAAAAGTCAGGTTGAAAACTCATCGACTGATTTTCAATTCTTTTTAATCAAATTTGCTTCATTTCCCCCTTTAAGGCAACTGCCAATTTAGAAGAGGAACTAGATCATCTGCTCAGGCTATGGCAAGCATTTCTTAAATAAATCATGAGAAAAAGTGCAAAAATTTACCCTATTTTTGTGATATGAAAATGCCTTGTTTCCTTTCTGGGTTTGTAAGTAGATTCAGTCAGTTGACTGTTTTGGTTTCTGGAGACTCAGAAGGAGGAAAGCCTTCTGAAGTTTGAATCATAATTCAGATCCCTCCTGAGTCACTAAGTGCACGCCCACACACTCAACTTCTTCCATAAACACCACATGCACAGTAAAATTATAGTTTTCCTACTAAAATAGTGGGAGTGTTGAATACGAACTGAGAGAAGCACTTCTTTCTCTTTGCAAGATGTAGTAATGACATAGGGCTTCTTCTGTAGAGTATGTGGCTCAGGTCCCTTTTACTGCATGGTTTACCTGTCCGTGTTAGCGGTTTCGTGTACTTCATTGGGCAATTCAAATCCTCCATTTCAATTAGAAAAATGTGGATCCTGCATTTCAGTCTAACATTTGAGTCTGACTTCATCAGACTTTATATTTCTTTCTGTTCCATACTAGATATCTTGATGATGGTTAGTCTTACTGATCTTTAATGCCAGCATGCAGATTCTTTCGTTGGACTGGACATTGTTGAACTAGAATGTGAGTTGAGTTTGTTTCATTCAAAATTCCCTCTTATAGACACAGAAAATGCAAATCTCATAAAATATGTTACTTTCATATTCTTTAAATAGATTTTGTAAGCATCTAAGCAGTCTTATGAAGAATTCAGGTCCCTTTTTGAATTATCTGTATTCACTCCTAGAAGGACCAAATGTTTTGGACACTAGTACAATGATGAGGTTAGAGTTACTGGATCATCTTCAATAAACTCTGTTCTTTCTAACAAGACAGGGTAGTTGGTTTTGCTCAAGATAAAAAGAAGACATGTGAAAAACTCATGATGAAACTAGGAAGGCATGTTCTATGGGTTCTCCCTGGGATAAAGATTAGCAGGGAAAATTCATAGATGGCTACAGTATATGGAAAGGATAACTTCCCAAGAAGTCTTCTGTAGTCCCCAAGGCAGATGTTTTTCATCAGTTGTTTCTTTTACTATTAGATTCAAGAACGGCTTTTGAGAATTTCTATGCAAGGAGGAAGCTAGTGCTCTAGTTTAAATCAGTTAAACTAAGTTGGTCAAAGCTATTCTCTACCCTTGTACACTGCCAAATCATGTCTATGGACAAACAACCTTACCTTAGGATCTGCAAAACAGGGGTGATGGAGAACTATTTCAACAAACAGCAACAAATAAAACAAATGAACAAAGAATCTTTGGTTTTCATTTAGATAATAAAAAGATTGATTCACTTAGTAAATCTGACATATTTTTTGAAATTGATTTCATTTAATATATGGGAGAAGCAGCTCCGTGGAGTATGAATGATGATATGAATATTTGCATTAATAGCTTAATTATCAACTTCCATATAATTTTGGAGAATAATAGGTTGCAAAAACATCCCATTTGGTCTCTAACACCAAATTTAGTTAAATATATTTTATGCATTTTAGACCTTAAACAAGAAGTTACGACTAATTTTCAAAGGAATTTTTGTCTGGTAATGTATTCATTTATTCAGCAATCACTTATCAAGTATCATTTGTGTGGCAGGCAGCAGTGCCAGTGCTGTGAATACAAACTGTTGTGTTTGTCTGTTTGCTCTCCAGAATAGGAGAGAGATAGGCAGGTAAAGAATTCCCCAATGAAATGGGTCCATGAAATAGCCATAAAGAATAAGAAAAGTTTCCAGGTTTTGGTTTCAGATCTTGGCCAAAGAGAGCCATTGAATAACTTCAGCATCAACTAATACAGTCAGACTATCATTAGACAAATTACTGTAGCTCTAGTACACACAATGTATTCCCAGACCCTCAAGCTGGAGGCAGGAGGTCTACATAAAGTGATAGCAAGGAGTGATTGAGGAATGAGTTGAAAACAGTAAGAGAATGGGAAAAAGATTGAGAGCAAATAAAGAGGAATCTTGAAATATGGTCAGGTGTCTCTCTGAATGACAGAAAGCATGGGAAAGGTGAGATTGGAGTCATTTCTGTTCCTCACACTCAGCAATTTAAAAGGAAGTTGCCATTTATCATAAAACGTAATAAGGAAAAGTTAGTTTGATAATACAGTTGTGAATTCTGATTTGCACATGAATGGAGAATTCTACAAGAATGTGTATAAATTTGTTTTAAGCAAAGCATTCTTAGGCCTAAAATGGTTGGGACACTATCAGGATATTTCATGGATAACCAGAGCCCTGCATGTAGATGGTTTCACAGAGAGTTCTAATATAAACCACAGAGTATAGTAATAAAGAGCACAGATAGACTCAGTATCTGACAGTCAAGTTTACAGGTATACTATGATGTTTATTTGCTGTATAATTGTAAGCTGTCATAAGATCTTCCTGAGCCCCAGTTTATCTGTCCAGCAGGAAACATAATAATGTTATCCACTCCTACAGCTTTGAGAAAGAAGAAAGTAAACCACCATATAAGGTATCAGTGCATGGTTAATGGATGCTAGATATTACTGTTATTGCTAATATTGCTGCCATTGTTACTATCAGAAAATAATGAATGGACCCTTTTGTAACATCTACATTTAAAGCACAAGCAATAAGCACACGTGAAGCTCAGTATCAATGCAGCTTTTACTAAATGAGAAATGAAGAGAGCACATAATCAATCTTTCTGTATAGATTGTAATCTAGGTCTGGTCTTGCCATTCTTCCCACACCAGATACTTTTCCTCTTATAGTCTCAGGCAGATCAATTTTATGATCATTTTGGAAATTCTCTGGCTTATTCGTTTTGGTGACATGTGGACTTGCCACATTTGGCCTATCTCAGTTCAACGATCATTTATGGGGAGACAGCAAATTACAGTTGCACACTCACATATGATTTGTCATTGCTCACAAATTTCTGGGGCTTCCAGTAGAAGGAGATCAACAGCCTAAGGGGCAAGCAAGACAACTGCCCTTCTTCTTACTCTGTCAACATGAAAGGCCACTGTGTGCCCTAATTTATTCATCTGCAAACTTTGGGCAAAAACAGCTCCTTATTGCAACAAATATGAACAATACATTAAACAACACACATAGATGCACATTAAATTAGACAACATATGTAGAAAACAGAAATACAAATGAATACTCAAAAGCATTAAAGTTACTTCTTTCCAATAGCTTCAACTGCAAGTAATCATGAACACCAACACATGAAAGCATGTAATCTAGACACATTTAAGCAATTTCCCTTGACTGTAAAAAACAGGCAGATTTAAACTCCCTTGGTTTGAAACTTCCCAGAAGTGTGAACTCTATTCAGCAAGTTACAGTTAATTCAGTTGCCTTCTTTCTGTTAATAAAGAGTTGTTCTTTCAAGAAGAAAGAAAACTCTTTTATTCTCCTCCTTTAGAAATGGCTAGAGTAGTCCCCAAGTAATGCAGGATTACAAAGCTGGTCCAAGGTAGGAATTGGCAAGACTTTGATTAAATCTGCCACTATTTGGGTCAACAAATGTTGCCAGGTAAGTGGCAAAGAGGGTTGGCATATTTGTGCCAAGAAAGAGGGGAAAAAGCAGTTGCTATATTGAATATGTTGACTAAGAAAAAGCCAGGTTCTACCAAGGGAAATGGATTGTTTTTGAAATAATAAAAGACATTTTGGTTGCTAAAGCAATTTAAAAAAAAAGACTATTTCTTAACAAACATTAGCTCCTTTTCAGTATTGCCAGAAAGTTGGAGTAAGAGGAAAAATGGAAGACAAAAAGATTCAGGTAATGTGCCCTAAGAATTCAGAATTCCTCCCCAGTGTCCAGAAGTTGAGTGATATTATGAACACACATCAAAAACAATTCCTGTTCATTGTCTCACTCCTTCCTGAGCTCTGTCTCCTAAGAGCTGAGTCTGATGACTTGAAGTTTTAGGAAATGGTTTTTCTTCACAAAGAACTTTTATTCTGAGACTACCCATTTGAAAAATGCATAATTAGGCAACTGTTGGACAGACGTGGCCACAGTCGGGTTACAAATATGACAATGTTATTATCTTATTAAATCACAGCCTACCAAGAAAGACAGATGTGTAAAGAATTCTTAATTAAGTTTCATTATAACAAAGGTTAATACATTCATGCTATACAGTATATGCCTGTGTTTCCTACTTTTAACATATAAAGACCTGACTCCCTAAAATCCTATCTGACTTAGTTTACTGCAAATGCTTCACGTGTTCCTGCATAAAAGGTATGATAGGAGGACTTAGTCATTCCCTTCCCCCATTCTAAGGGTTAACAAATATTTCCCATTAAAAGGCCAAATATTTTGAGATTCTCAGACCATATGGTCTGTGTTGCAACTACTCAATTCTCAGTGAAGGCAACTGTAGATGACATGTAAACTTACAGATATGGATGTATTCCCATAGCACTTTACATATAAAACAGGTGAATGATAGACAGCAATTGACCCACTAGCAACAGTTTGCTGACCCTGCTACATAATGAGGGATTGTCTTGAGGTGTTCTATGCTAAGATGGGACTTTTTACAAAATATTATCCACTAACTTTCCACTTAGTATTCATTATTCATGCTCTCCTATTTCATGGACCTAAAGGGCAGGGGAGAATGGGCAAGATGTTGCTTTCCTCTCGTTCACTACTTCTGTGGGTAAGAAATTCTTCTAGGCGTTTGAACGGTCTCAAGGTTTAATGAGGATACGTTAGACATCCTGCAGCACAAGTAGTCCTGCTGAACGGCTCACGGAATGCACTAGTCTGTTTGAAACTTTTCCCCAGAATAACCTCTGTAATAGAAAGAATAAAGAGTAGTAAAGAGAAGAAACAGAGTAAACCCACAAACATACATAAAAAAGCTAAGGGGAAGAGCAGAAGAAAGGGAAGAAAATAAATACCTTGGGCAGAATTTTTGGTAACCTCCCATCAGTCAAAGGTTTACTGGGAGAAGAGATCTCATATATGGGTCTCTATAAAACCCCACGGTGGGGGAACTCTCTTGAAATATGAGGTGCAGGAGGTCTGGGATAGCCTCTCTGTTGAAAGATCTTTGGATATGGAAAAAGAAGCCATTCTCCACTTAGCGATGCCTCTGAGTCAGTGCAAGTCTGACATATGTCATTGTTACTGTCCACAGCAGGCCATGTGTGCATAACTAAAGGCTCGTCATGACAAAAAGGGAAGCAATCCTGGTGATTTAGCTTCAGAAGTTGCAACAGCAATGATTTGACAATCAGAGCAGAGCCCGTATAAGTCACAACGTGAGTTCAATGAAGAGGTATTGACCAATAAAGTAAGGTGTCTAGTTATTGGGTGCCATTGAAGCTAGAAATTGACCACATGTGCAAGGCTGGAGTGTAGCCATCCCAAGAACAAAGAGCATCTGGGGCAAGACGCATGAAGAAGCTGCTTCAGCCCAGGAAGCACCTAGCCCCAAGACAATCTGAACAGTGCATTGCTAGGACAACAGGGTGTCAAGTGGCATTAAGTTGCTAAAATGTATAAATAAATGCCCCTGCAGTGAAGGGGGAGTCCCTTTCCTCCCATCAGGTGAAAGAGGTGTCCACCTGACCCCAGCTTTTATCTCTTCTTTATTTGTCTCATCTTCCCACCATCCTTCCTCCCAGAAAACATCTGGAGCTGCAAGAGTCGCAGCATCTAGTGAAGGTTTATTCAGCAGGAAAGGAAGTATACATAGGTGAGGAAGGCAAACCTTTCATGGCTGCAGTCAAAGTGGTATGTCAGCCCAAAACCAAAGCCAACTTTTATGTGTCTTATTAGAAAACAGATACTCCTATTTTCTCTCTCTTCTTTTACATGCTAGTTTTGGTATTGATGGGAAGCAGAGTGTTAAATTCAACAAGTAACCTCAGTTGAAACATTTCAGTGAAAATGGCAATAGTTTTAAAGGAGGGGAACACAGATAAACCAAAACGCTGGAAGATATTTATTATGGTTTAGATATAGTATGTCCCCTAAGAGCCTCAGAGGTGAGGGTGTTGGAGTGTGATTGAAACATGGGGCACTATGCTCTAATCATCAGTGGATTAATCCAAACCTGAATGTGCTCTTTGGAGGTGGGGCCTGGGGCATGGCCTGAAATAATGGATCTCCTTCCAAGACTCCTTCCTTCTTGTTCTACTTCCTGACCAATATGATATAAGTAGACTTTTAGCACCAGATCCTTCCACCATCCCCTTCCTGCCTTGGAGATGGTCAACCATTAACTGAATCTTCTGAAACGTGTGAACCAAAATAATTGTCTCCTCCTTTAAGATGTATCAACTGCTTTACCAGAAGGATGACAAAATGACTAAGATAACATGCATGTGTCTTCAACTCCTCTGTTATCAGATTCAAGGTCTTACAAGACCCAGGACAAGAGCAGTGGAAACTGAAGCTTAGAATTTTAACTAAAAAGAGAATAATTTGAGCTAAATATATTCTGAAATGTTTCTCACATCAGATTTGGGTAGCTCTCTGATGGGAACATAATTTATTAAAATGTCTCTGTTAGCTGGACAGACCTGTGACCAGGAAGTTAAGGAGATGTGATGCCTAAAAACTTGTATAGTATAAAAGCATATCTTTCGTAACTCAGATGCTTAGTGGGCTTGATTCTTCATCAAATCCTTTGTATGAATTCTAATTGTGGTAAATACTGGAGGTGGAGGGTGTTTAGGAGGGTTCCCACCAAAACAGCCAAGTCATTTTCAAGTTAATTTCAACAGCTGCAACTTTGAAACTGTTCTTTAGTGAATAAACATCCACTGTCATTGTATTCAGGGCCAGCATTCTTTCCTTGTAGAATATCTAATTGTGAGCTTCTATTGACTTCAAGGATAGAACCTCTTAACTTTGAGAATTTGCACACAGATTAATTTTTTTAAACCTAATGGAAAATAAAACAAAGTGACACAAACAGAAGGTGACCCATTTTGGATAGGTATATTATGTAGGTGCTGCTCATCCTAATCCATGTCCTACATGCACTCCAGACCAGCAAATGCGTGTGTGAAGATCCCTTTCATTGCTACATCTGATACGTCTTTATTTGTATGCAATTTTGACATAGAACACGGGAAAATTGCATCTTTCGTTTTCATATAATACTAGAAGGTTTCTGTGCATACCTCCAATGGGAGCCAATCACATCCTGTTAACAACAAGAAAACCAGTGATCTGGGGATATTTAATGCCGCATTGGCCCTGGAAGAAGGAGGACTCTTTCATTTCGCATACTTTGTCTCCGCCATGGAGCTGGCTGACATAATGGACTTTTACAAGGAGCTCTGAAGCAATTGGCAATTAAGTGGTTTGAAGGGGTGCTTCTGGGCTGCTGTGAAAGGCTTCAGGTGTGAAACGCTTGTTTTCAAGAGCACTGAACAAAATGTATGGTTGCTTTCAGCGCCCCCCTTGTCCTTCCCGAGGAAGGGGGAGCGCCGGGGGAAGCAAGGACACTCAAGAGCAATTTGCTATTCAGCATCTGAATGCCGGGCGCTTTCTTCCCCCCAATCCTTGTGTGACTGGTGAGGGGGGCAGATTGAGATGGCACAAACAGTTCTCTGCACAATGGTAGATCAAGAGAGGCAGGGAAAATGAGGCCCGGGAGAAAGGACGCCTGAATGAAGGGAAGACGGCTTGATTGTTAATTGTGGGTAAATGTGTTGCAAGAGTGAAAAGGGTTCATGGGCTACTTTAAAGCTATACCCAAGCAATAAGTATAGAGAGTGGGGAAATAAGGAGATGGTCCTGACCCTTTTAAGGGCTATAGTAGTACATCTGGCCCACTTGAAAAAGTAAATTGAGAACTGTTCAAAAAGGTAGGCAAATGCATATGTGTGGTCGAACACTATTGCTTGCAAAAAAAAAAAAAAATCCGGCAATTCCAATTCACATGCACCATGCACTTTAAAGTATTCGCTATTCTTTTTGAGTATTAGTCAATAGGACAAAGATAATATGCAATAAGGACACTGTCGAATAGATAAATATTTAAAATATGACTTTTTCTCAAGAATACAGCTTTCTATTCTAAGATAAAATATATTTGCACTGAAGCCAGCACAAGGGTAAAGGAAACTTCAAACAGTCTTCATGAAGGATATTGTTCCCTTAGTTCTGTTTCATGTCACTTTTCCTCGTCTGACCTTTACTTCCAACATATTGATTTTTTCCTAACCCAGTCTTGCTTTGCAGAAAAAAGGGGTATTGAGTCTTTGAGCTGCTTACATATCACTATTGTACATGCATCCTTAAAGGTGAAGGAGCCCCTTTCAGGAGATGACTATCTGACTGACAATGTGATTAGGATTGTCTGAGGACTTTTCATTTTAAATGTAGGAGGTCACATGTATCAATCTGGGAAAAGAGACAGAAGGGGACTCAGATCGAGTTGTCTTTTAAATGTTTCTCAAAGAGTTCTAGTTTTGCTCTGAGCAACAGCTTCTCAGATAAAGTCTATACCACAGAAAACTTATCTTTGTCAATCAAGACAGGAATTCTATACTTTTCTGATGACTTCTTTTCTGAATTCATACATTTTATCCAAACCAAATTCTCTGGGATAGGATCTTTTTTATAACTTTCTGGTTTTCACTGCAGATATTTATAAGACATCATGCAACCAACTTCCCAGCTAAGGGGCCGAGTTTTTGACTCACCTCATCACAGCATATAATCAACCATACAGTAGTAGAGTAAACTTAAAAACAGGGCCACATCCTCCCTACAGCAGGGTATTGGAATAATTCAAGGTATTAAAGAGTTCTGGAAATTGCTTGATGACTACTGTCCATTCCTTTGTGGCCATATGGGAGCCATAAAGAAGAAGGAAAATGGTTCATCTTTCATTTATCCCCATTCTGTCCCAGAATAATGCTATGACCTTGTCAGTAGCAGGGTCACCTTGTACAGTGGACAGATTATGTATAGCACCCTTGTAGTTGTGTAGAGAATTTTAATCTGTGGCCTTATTGAAAATCCAACTCAAGCCTGTGACAGAGCATTCCTTCCTTCTGTATCACATTCCCCACACGTTTGATAAGTTGCATGTTTGCGTCTAAATTGTCATTCACACCCTATTGTCTGTTTTGGCTATTAGCGATGCTCTGTCCTCCTGTCAGAGGGAAGACTAAAGTCTTTCACACTAATTCAAACTTCGGCATATTCAATGGCTTGTTTAAACATGAAATCTGTTAGCATCTCCCTCTAACATATGAGATTAGGAAAGCGTTCTTTGTCTCCAGCCCTACCCCTTCCACAACTCCATAATGGCGACCGATTCAAAGGAGCTTAACTTTAGCGTTTCTTTCCCAGTAAAGGATGAGTCCTCTTCATTTTCTCTAAAACACCTAAGGTTCAATATTTGAAACATTTCCAGTCTATTACTAAGATATTCCCTTCTGTCACTTGCGTTACTGATTACTGCGTCTTCAAAGCGTATCAATGTGTCTTTGTCCTATTCCTATGATCAATCGCTTTATCCATGAGTTAGTTTTATGTGAAGTAAGGCAACGTGAGCCTTTCCTTTTGCTAAGAAGTTTCAAAGTCTACAAATGACTGAGAAAAAACATCACAATCATTGTTCTTACATTCCCACATTTACTCCAAAGTGAGAGTTATGTGGTTCAAACCATAGTTCTCATCCCTTGCAGACTGTGTGGTCTGAGGTAACCTCTCGTTCTTTGTGATTCTTAGGTCCTCTGTCTATATGGTGGAGACAGTTTCTGAGCTTGGTGGCACATGCCTATATCCCAGCATTTTGAGAGACTGAAGGAGGAAGATCACAAATTCAAGACCAATAAACAACTTAGCAACTTAGTGAGACCCTGTCTCAAAATTAAAAATAATGTATATATTTTAATATATACATTATATATATAATAAAAAAGCACTAAAGATACATATATATATATATATACATACATAATAAAAAAACACTAAAGATATAGTTCAGCTCAAAGGCCCTCGTTCTATTCCTAAATTCCAAGTAGTATAGTGCTGGTAGTAGTCGTAGTAATAATTATGATAATAATAATAGTGAGACAATTGAAATTGCCTTGTAAAGTAATAAAAAATGAGATAATTCGCATAGAGAGCCACGCCTTACACATGCTAAGATCTCAACGAATGCAACCTAATCATAAGATGACTATTATATCAAGTTACAAATATCCCTTCGGCAGTCACTAACTTCTTCGGGACCACGAAGCTGAAAGTGGTCGGACACTCTCCCACTGGAGCGGTATAAAAGCTTTGGATGCCTGAACTCGGCAGCAAGCTGAACCTGGCACAGCTCAGGGCAGATCCTGGGAACATGAAGCTTCAAGCTCACTTGTGAAGCAGTGCTGGCTTCAGGCTGCTCGTCTGCTGAGGGACTGGGATCCTCCATGAGTGACATGCCCAGTATCTCAAGTGGTGTCGTCATTCTTGCTGGTTCAAAATGGGTGGGACTCTGTGCCTCTTCTTGGTCTTTTGCCACAAGAAGTTCTTAAAAATTGAGAAAAGCCTTTCCATTCCAAGATCATCAGCAGTGCACACGCTCTATAACTACAAATGTGCTCAGTCATTTTTCAAGCAACATACTATATCTATGTCCTCATGTGCTTTTCAGTTATCCCCTAGTAAAGTATAATTATTTATCTTATTTCAGCCCATTATTTACTCCTTTTATTCAAGCAGGGAAATGTCTATCTTCCCACACAAATAACTGGCATTGTTTTTTCAGTTTTCCCCCAAGACACGCTTTCTCAGTTCATCACTTATTTTATATTTTTAGAACTAAATTCTTAACATTTTTCTTTCAAGGACAGCAGTGGTAAATCTATGGTCCACGTGCTGCAACAGACTATTTGTTATCACTGAAACCTCTGAAAGAGTCACCATCACTGCTCTGGGGTATCTCATAATGTTTGTCCCCCTAAGTGTGTTCAGTCACTATCTGTCTTCAGGACCACAAAGCTGAAAGTTTTACTCTCCAAAGCACATATCTCTGTATTTCTCCTTAAATACTTAATGTACTTTTAAAAATTTTGTGTGACTGTATGATAATGTGACTTTTTCACTAAAATGTATGAACATACTCAGTCCATGTTATTTTTTAGAAAGCCTATAAAATTTACATCAATGATTTTTACCATTGGTCATTTTAAGTGTCCTCTTTTGGAAGATATTTCTAAATACACTAAATCATTTTAACTGTTGCCTAGAGATCAATTTCTCACCATTTGAGAATCAATTTGGAATCCAGAAAGTAACTTAAAAATCATTTTAAAAGAAAAAAAGAAAAAACAGCGAGTATCTCAACAATGTTAGCCTTTAAGGATTCTTTGTGCAGACTGCCTGTGAACTGATTCAGGAACTTTGTAAATTACCTGCAGTCATACATAAAATCATGTGTGTGAGTGAGTCTCTATGTTTGTGTGTGTGTATGTGTACGTGTTTATTGCTCGTTTTTCTGGTTAGTGGTTCTCTGACTTTTAATGGATTCCTAAAGACACCTATAGCTTCAAATTTTAAATCATTTCATTCAAATCTCTTAGATTAATATGAGGAAAATCAAACTCAAAAATAACTTACCTATAGTTGCAGCAAGTAGGTTTTGCAAGTAGAATTTGCACCTATATTTTCTCCTTCACTTTCCTGTATTATTAATTAGGAAGCAAATATATAACAATAAAAGTATTACTGGACCATGCTTAATATGAGGTAGGAATGTCGGACTCCCTGAACACTTAGACTACAGATGTGACCAAGATGTCATGAAGATGTGTTTTTTTTCTTTTCTTCTATTTGGGTGGGGTGAGGGGTAAGGTGGTGACCTATGGTGGTAACAGATTTTTTTATAGAATCTACTAAGGTCTAATTATAAACAATGTATTGAGTGTGTGTGCTTCCCTCAGTATGTTTTAAGAATGGACCATGAAATCTTGGGGCTACAAGTGTGTGAGAAGGGCAGGGGCAGGTAAATCAAGTTTACAAACCCCCACCAATGAGAAAAAAGATTAAAAGCATGAACTATGTTCATGCAAAATAAGTGTTTTGGTTTCATTACCAGTGTGTTCTCAATCCTCAGTATTGGATTCAGCACGTATGTATTCCGTAGATATCTGATTTTAAATGAACATAGTTGGCCGGGTGTGGTGACACATGCTTTTAATCCCAGCACTTGGGAGGCTGAGGTAGGTGGAGCGTTGTGAGTTCCAGGCCGGCTTGGGCTACAACGTGAGTGTAAGGCCAACCTGAGCTACATAGTGCGACCCTGCCTCAAAAAAACTAGGGCTAAGAGTTTGGCTCAGTGGCTTAAGTGCCTGCTTGCCAGGTGTGAGGTTGTGAGTTCGATTCCAGTACCACAAAAAAAAAAAAAAAAGAATATAAATGTTGTTGTGTTTTAAATGTGACCCAAAAGGCTTGTGCATTGATGACTTGATCCCCAATGCGGCCATATTCAGAGGTAAGGCCCAGAATATGATGGAATGACGAAAGTGTTGACTTTAATGGATTGATTAAGGTTTATGAGGAGGTGGAGCCTGTTTGGAAGAAATGGGTCACTGGAGTGTGACTTTAAAAGGTAAATCTCTTCTCTGGCTCATTTTTTCTAGGGTGCTCTATGGTTATTCGCTTTTCTCTGCCATGTCATTCTACTGTAATGTTTCTGCCATACCACAGGCTTAAAAGCGATGGAGCCAGAAACCATGGGCTGAAACCCATGAACTATGAGGCAAAATAATCTTTTCCTCTTTTAAATTTTATCTGTCAGGTATGCAGAACATGGCAATGGAAAGCTGACTGACAGAGGTGTCTAGTGGCAATTTCTAACTTCAGTCTTTCCCCTACATTTCCACGGAAAGGTTTACACCATTATCATCACCAGGGATGGAAAATATCTGTCTGAGACAATGAAATACACATCCCCTGAACTAAATGTTAGATTTGTGACTTTGGACAATTGCTGGACCCCACTGGAAACAATGCAAATATAAAGGTATTGTCTTCAATCTCCTTGCATTCACTCATTTTTTTAGTCTGAACATTTATTTAAACAAGATTTCATAGTGTTTTGTTTTGTATTGTTTTGTTTTTGTGGCACTGGGGATCAAACTCACAGCTTCACACTTGCCAGACAGGCACGCCACTGAACCAAACTCCCAGCCCTAGTTTTTCAAGGCAGGGTCGCACTACGTAGCTCAGGCCGGCCTTTTGCTCACGTTGTAGCCCAAGCAGGCCTCAAACTCACAACGCTCCTCCTACCTCAGCCTCCCGAGTGCTGGAATTAAAGAGATTTCATAGTTCCTTAACATGACTTGAAAACTGACTAGTCAAACTGAGCTAGAAATCCCTGAAGAAGACGGGGACTTCATAGTGAAAGCAAATATAAAACAACTTCATTTGGCATATTTTGTTTATCTATTTATTTATTTTTAGGTGAAGTTAATCAGTGTATTTTGGAACATGGCATAGAGTAGTGTTTAGAAATGTACGTGATCCAGAGAGACTGGGCTTGTTAAAAAGGGCTGCTATTCTTTGGTATTTACCAGTATTCTTTCAATGCCTCTATACCTCCAATTTCCCCAGTAGCATGAATGAAGACTTTCTTTTGGTTCCACTTTAGTCCCATATCTACTGTCTTACACTTTTCTTCTCTCCATTATTTAATCTGCAGTACCTTTCACAAGCTGGACTATAACAAAGTCTTAGTAATGGATGACTGATTAATAGAAGGAGCTAGAAATGTAGAAACCCATTGAAACCTAGGTGCTGCATTTTGTAATTTGCATGCTTTTCTAATTAATGCAAATTGTAAGTTCAAATCTCCAGCAGATACAGATGCAAACTCAGCCAGTTGCTCATAGCTATTTCTTGAGTTAGTCTTCTTTTTGTTTTTGTTTTGTTTCTCAGTGAAACGTTGAAAAGGAGAAAAAAAGGTTTTCTTTTCTTCATTCTTTATTTCTATGTACCACTTTCCACTCTGGACCCTAGTCCCTTTCAGCTTGCCCTAGGGGAAACAAAATTATAAACTCATTCTAGAAATTGAATTTGTTTAGTAAAATTGTACAAAAACACTAGAGCTAAAATATCGCCCTGAGTTGAGGCAGAGTCTTTGTGTAGCGAATTCCTTCAAGGATGTTAAAACATTTTCCAAATACTTTCCTTATTTCAATGGCACACCTGCTCTTCTATCATAATATAGCTCATGTATCTTTTGCTTGTCTTTGTTTAGGTAATTAACAGAGAGTTTACAAATACTCCTTAAAATATAATTACTGTAGATTTGCCAAAGAAGTTGCACAAGCTTTATGTAACAGTTTTTGAATTGCGTTGTATACATAAAACTATGTTGTTTAAAAATCATTATTACTTAGTCCCACTAGAGCTCTGTAACAAAACTAGAACTGTTGGAGATTATGTAATTTTTTTTCTGAATTTACAATGATGTTTTCTATTTCCTTTTTTCAACTCAAAATTTTCGTTTTAATGTCTTCTTAGAGAAGCGGCTGCATTCATTGCCTGTACTACGTGTAGGAATTCAATCCATATTCTGCTATCCAGACTAGCGGTCGTGGTGTTGGTTTCAAGTTAACAGTTTAGCCTGCCTGCCTGTGACATTGGTCTTCTTTTGTTAGTATCCTTGAAGTTTCATGTCTTTGCTCCTTATCATCACCTTCTTGCAAATCAAAGTGGACTGCTATTTAATTCTGTGGTTGGCACATGGTGTGCAACACTTGACTCTCTAAGCATCAGTTTCCTCGTGTACTCAATGAGTATAATAAAAGTATCTGCAGCAGCCAATATCTATAACTGACGCAGGAGGTACCTCACTGCAAGCGTTAGCAAAAAAGTAGTTGCTCACAACCTGTGAGGTGCTCGTGTTGTTGCAGTCTCCTCATAGCTGACAGTTTCAACATTTCCTCAGCAGCAAATTCCCCCTTGCGACAGTCATGTAAACAGAATTTCCCATTTTTGTTTTGAATATGAGATGATAAAATGGAAAGCCCATTCAGAAGACTGCATTACCAGAACCTACATTTTTAAACACCAACTTAACTATCAAAGCACTTTCACACTGGAGTTTCAGTAAAAAGGAGGAAGATGCCACCACTCCCCCAGGCCTTTGAGCTCCAGCCTTATGACTTTGAAGCCCAGTACAAAGACACAGCAGAGGGCAGCGACACGGACCTTCACACATGAGGCCACCTAGGAACAGATACTTTACATATCACACTTCGCGCTGCATATTCTTATCCCTCTGGGCAGCTCAGTGTATCAGGGAATTCTCTTTTCTTGTTCTTTTATTTAAATGCATAATCAGGATACTTACCAGGGAAGAGGAAGGAGAGAAAGTAGTTCCAGAGAGTGGAATGTTCTATTGATCTAAGAGCACCTTTATAAGCTCTGAAAGTTTTATCCTTACTGCAAAAGTGCCTGGAGTCTATTATTTGCGAATTAATAAGCTGTACAAAGTATATGGTGCTGAAAAATGTAATCATGCAGTTTCAAACCTGGTATCAAATTTTGAGTATTTAATTCAAGAAATTTAAAAGCTATAAAAGAGTTTCTAACTCTTTCTTCTTATTTCATCTCTGATCTTCTGCCATTTTTCCTGATCGGCACTGCCATTCTGGGCTACAATTAAATCTCTAACCTGATGCCTCCCGGAACTTTCTATTCTTTATATTCCAACTCCTCTCACAACCTTGGATCCTGATTTTCAACTGGCTTACATATGAAAAGTCTCGAATTACCTCGGTCTTAAAGTGCCACAGTGTCTCTCAGCCTCTTTTCCTTTTCCACTTCCTTAACAATTTGCACACAGTGCCAATGCTATAAATCTTGTTTGTCATGAAGGTATTATTTCTTCTTCTGTGTATCATATGTGGACTCAACACTCACTCTCCCTAGCACCCTTTCAGTGAGGTGAAGTCATAGGATAGCATTTCTTGATTCTCAAATATTTTCCTTGTATCTGTAGGCTCATTTCTCTTTTCTGGAATAAAGATGTGAAGACTGAGTTACAGCACCTATCTTATATATATGAGTTGATTGGGATGAAAAAATGGTCAAAATAATTATAGCTACATCACTGAGCAGCTGTATCCCCCCTGGGCCACCCATCTAACTCTGCCTTCTTAGGACCCAAAGTGACTTCCGTTTGTTTAAGTGAACCTAATCCTACATTTGTATCCAGTTAGTCTCAATTCTTCAACAAAAATACATTCTTTTATAAATGACTTGACAGTTTTTATTAACACTTTTTATTTAGCTTCTTCCTTTTCCTCCTACAGATTTCCAAAGATTGTATTCCTCCACACTAGCATCTGCTTATCATAATGTCTCTGCCTGCTTTAATAAATGCTTTTGGACAACTTCATAGAATGATTTCCACAGGATATTAGCAGAAAGTATATTAGAAATGCAACTTGAAACTATGAATTACCATGTTTCATTTCTCACCAGATGTCTCAAAAATGTTAAAGGTACATGCTATTTACTGATTCTGTGGAGGCAGGAAGGTAAATGTGTACACATAAGAAAGAGTGGTTCAAGAGTTTTGTGCTAAGATTACACACTTCACTGGACATCATTCCTACACTAACTCAACAAGGCAGCTCTGGTCACTGAAAACGCTTCATGGATTTCTACTCTCTTTCATCAAACTGATTTGAAAGAACCACAAGAAAAGAGATAAGAATCCACTGGGTGTGTAGGGGGAGTAAAGAAGGAGAATCTCAGTGAGCGTTCAGGATATAGGTGGGATATAAGACCCTGTCACAGCTTTGGAGAAATGACTTGGAAGCTGCTACTTTGGCCGTGGCTCCTGAGTTTTAGGTCATGAACAGACCTAGTGGTCTTAATGGGAGCACCAGGATGGTGAAGTCAAGAAAAGCTAATTATGTTCAATTATATGTCAATTCTAAATAAAATTTTAAAAAGATAAATCAAGCCAGGCATGGTGGTGCATGCCTTTAATCCCAGCACTTGGGAGGCTGAGGCAGGAAGATCGTTGTGAGTTCAAGACCAGCCTGGGCTACAAAGTGAGTTCAAGGCCAGACTGAACTGCATAGTGAGACCCTGTCTCAAAAAAATCGGGCCAGGGATTTAGCTCAGCACCTGCCTAGCAGGAGCAAGGCTGTGAGTTTGATCCCCGGTACCAATAAATAAATAAATAAATAATAATAAAAACAGAAATTATATATTCTAGTCAGAGAGTAGGTGTGTTTCACCCACAGGCTATACATATGTGTGTCTCTGTGTGTGTGTGTGTGTGTGTATATATATATATATATATATATATATATATATATATATGAAAATACCCTGGGTGTTTGCATTGAGTTACATGCCCAGGCCTTTTCTGTATTTCATTTTGAGACAGGATCTCACTAAATAACTAAGTTTCCCAGACTGGGATGGAACTTATCCTCCTGCCTCAGCCTCTCTGAGTGCCAGAATTAAAGTTACAGGCATGCATCTCCACGCCCAGCATAAAATTCAGCATTCTAAGAAAATCAGTGGTTGTACTCGTGACTCACTGGTGTGTACTGGTATGTTAAATACAGTCCAGGTTCACTGTCCTGTTTGGTTTCCTTTTTGTGCCTGCCCTTCTTTAGAATATATTGAGTGAATATATGAATAAAAATATCAAGGAAGCTAGTCAAGGTATAATGAACAGGTAGAGAATAAGGAAAACAATAATATTCATGTCAATTGTCACTCACTGTCTCATCTACATCATCTTGTTTGAGAGTATGCTCTACGAAATGTCCTTTCTGCTCTCATACTACCTGTGCACAACATTCCCAACATGAGTCATCCCCCAGGCAAGTTTGGGGAGATCATATATCCTTATTGAGGACACTTGGGTGTAAGTGGGTACTGTGACTGATCATGAGCTTCTACAGAGCAATAGTGACATGCAAATACTTTGGTAAAATTCATTAATGGAATTCTAGGGAGTAAATACTGTTATTTTACCCCCTTTTTTTCAGATAAGCAAACTGAGGCATGCTTCTGCCCTAGGTCATACAAATGTTAAGTAACAAAGCAGAATTAGAACTCAGGCAGATGTGGTCAGCTCCCGTGCCATTATAAGCTCTTCTGGATGGAAAAGGCACTTGTTGTGGGATAGCAGATGTGGTGCTCCAAACTCCACACAAACCACCACAATGAGGAACAAAGAAGCCAGTTTCTAAGGTCAGCCTGAGAATGAAACAGATGTGGGGAGTTCAGGACTGAGAGATGCTTCAGCTTCTTGGGCAAGGATAGAGGCGCCAGTCCTCTACACACCCACCCCCTGAGAACTGAAATGGAATTAGATTCGATTCCTCAGAGATCTTAGATATTATGTACAGAAATGTTGCCATCAACTGCTCTCTACCTAAGTGTGCTTGAGTGTAAGTTCAAAGATGGGGCCAGCTTCAAGAGTGACTCTACTCAGAAAATAAATCTGAACGCAGATCTGCAGAGCTCTGCGTCTAATGGATTTCACCAGAAGCCCCATCCTAGCTGGGAGTCTTCCTGGGGAATCCCCTCCAAAATTTTGATGCTCCAAGAATGCTGTCTGGGTGCCATTATTCACAGATGACTTGAAAGATCATAAAAGAAAAGAAGGAAAGAGAGAGCGAAGGGAGAGGGAGGAGGGAAACAGAGAGATGGACAAAGAAGAAAAAGGAAGGAAGAAGGAAGGCAGGCAAGGATCAGAGTGCTTTATGCATCTTGAATGCAGGATGTGAAATGCAAACAAAACCCATTGCAACAAAAGCACATTCGCAGCAAGCAGAGCTTCCCGCTGCTAGGTCCTGGGGAGGGTGCGAGCTGCTGCCTTACAGCGGTGTCCCCTGCTTAATTAGCATTTTTGGATCCACCACAATTCAGCTGGATGGCCATTTCCTTACAAATGATAGTCTCCTAGAAATGGCTTTCACAGCTGGGCCGCAGATCCCTCGCCCAGGGAGCCTGTAATCGAGCTGCTCGGCAGCCTTGTTCAGCTATAATTAATATTTCTGGAACTGCTGTTCAGAGGCCTCCATAACTGTGCCACGCCAGTAGGGAGCTGCTTGGAAGAGGATTTGCTGTTGGATGATGGGTGACCCAGCTGTGCAGGCACTAGGCGAGGGTGACAAGAGAACTGGGAGCCGGTCACCCTTCACCACCTGCAATGGAGAAGGGAAGACATGGAAGCGATAGTGGGGAATAGATGTGCCTTTAACTCCTGGCACTGATGGTCCTAGTCTGAAGCTGCTGAGGGTGAGAGGTAAGATGACTGCTGGCATTGCTGGCTGGGCTTTCCCTGTCCTCCCCAGCCATCTGCACATGCTAAGTACTAGCCTTTCCCCCTAGCAAGTTGGAACCTTCAAAGTAATAGTGTACAGTGAGAAAGATTTTGCAACAGATTTGGTTTAGCACCTTTGACTTTGAGAGCGACAGGAGAGGTCTCAAAGAAGTTAAGTGACTGGCACTGAGGTCGGTGAGTGGCCACATAGACAGGCTGGAAGGAGGAGTATCTCTCAATACCTGCTCTGTCTCCTGTTCTTTGACTGCTGCAGCCTTGGGGGCGGAGAAGAGATGAATATATGTGACAGAGTTGTACAGTGACATAGGCCAGGGTTATGATCCTTTCTGGGGCTGTAGGAACTTTCTAGATTGGACCAAAGATCACTTTTCTCAAGAAGAGTAGTATAGATATACACACAAAAACATCCATGATAACTGTTAGCTGTTATTGCTTCCTGATATTCATTACTGTCACCTCCAATATTTGTTTGCAAACTTGGATGAATTATGGAAACCCTTGGAGTTTCGGTATTATAACTGTAAAATGAATGCGAGAGATAGCATCTCCAAACACTATTGTGAAGACTGTATGACTTGCTCTATGAAAAACATTTACAACAGTGTTGATACAGAGTGAGCTCTCACTGGGTATCCGCCCCATTATCATTTCCAAACTTTTCTATAACTCTGACCTTAGTGTTTTCTCACTGAAGACTATTTTTCAGCTGGATGTGGTGTAATCCTAGCATTCTGTGAGGCTGAGGCACAAAAGTCACAGATTCAAGCCCAGCCTCAGTAACTTAGCAAATCAGTGAGAAAAAAATTTTTTTCAAAAATTTAAAATGGACCGGGGGATATTGTTCAGTTTGAAGGTCTTGGATTAAATCCCTAGTCCTGAAAAAAAAAAAAAAAGAATATTTCAAATCTCCATTAGATTTGGACTCATCTGATTTCCTTAACTAGATAGGTACAAATCTTCATGACCCGGTTCCCACACGATTCTGCTGCTTCAGTTCTGGCAGTCTTTGGGGGATTTCACTTCCCTGGGTATTTCCTGCTCTCTAACAAGCTCCACCTCAGTGTCCTGTACCTCTTGTGTCTTCTCTCTAAAATTCCTAGCTTCTCTTTCTTTATTCAGCTAACAAATACAATCCTATTAAACTCTAGCTTGATTGTTTCTGCAGATGTATGAATGGTCCCCGAACTCTTCCTAAACTGAGTTTGTAGAATAGGACTCTAACATAGCACTTATGAATCAGTGGGAACTTGGCTTATCTGACTGTGTCTCCCTTCAACCTGGACCTTTTTGGAACTGAAATTGATACATGTCTTTGTTTCCAAGTCCCTTGTACATACCACTGCTCAATAAACATCTATAGACTGAATAATTTAAATCTAGTAATATAACTAAGAATATAGCATTTATCACAAAACCTGGCATTTTGCAAGGACTTGGCAAATGTTTGTTAAGTGAATGAACAAGTAAATGAGTGAATAATTAAATCCTAATTAATTGTCACAACAATGAAATAATCTAATCCTGGTTGTACCAGTGTTTAAATATGTATGTATGAAAAAAAAATCCATCCTGACAGGAAAATTAAAGAAGTGGTCAACTTTTAATAAGTTTTGATCATTATCTCAGCAGTATCACAGGAAAAAGTTGGTGAATCCTAGAGCTACCAAACAATGCTCGACAAGATTTTGTTCATGGAAGGAAACAAATGACATAGTAATTTATAAGAAATAAACAACCTGGAAGGTTTGCCTTTAAAACTTCTTTGGTGTTGGCAATGTTCAATTTAAAATGAAGCTGTGACTTGTTTGGTCTGTTGAGTGACAAAGACTGACTAGAAAACTGGTTTTCTCTTCCAAAGCATGCAATTTAAACTACATTTCCCAGACTTCCTTGGGCTAAAATTGAGACAATGTGACAGAGTTCTGGCCAATGAAATGTGAAGAAAGGTAATACGCCTCACTTTCAGGACCATGAACACATACCAAAGTTCCTCCATGATGAATTTTCTTCTTCCATAGGGGCCTAGGAAGCCAGGAATTGACAAGTCACATTATAAAATGGAAAAAGCTTTCATTCTGTGAAGATTTTCTCTTTACCACTAGACACACTGGACAGTAATGTGAGCAAATGAAGGTGTTTATTGTAGTAATCATTTATGGTATTACTGAGGAGTTTTCTTTTTTTAACTTTAAAAACAAAACAAAACAAAAAAAGGATAATGTTTTGTTTGACTTTCTTTGGCATGATGTATGTGAGTTTGAGCTAGAGAGGTGGCACATAAAAACTTTCCATTTTACTACAATGGCTTATGAGTAAGTTCATGAAGATAGGCACAAATCGGCCATATACATTCATGTTAGAAAGTGCCACAATAGTCTGCGTAACTAGGATGACAAGCCATACACCTACTAAACTTGTAACTAGGAGGAAAGAAGTTGACCAACAAAATGTCAGTAAGCTTTATGTTTGCTGGTTACCCTTGATATGGTAAAAGTGAAACAGATGAACTCTGGAAAGCATTGTCTGTGTTGCAAGAATAGAAATGGAATAAATGTCAAATACATGGAGATTTGCAGGATCAGAAAAATGACTTTTTCTAGACCCTAAAGAAAAAATAAACTAAAGACTAAAAAAGACTTGCAAGAGCGGACCTAGAGAGATTTCCCATTTGAAACTGTGGCTCAGTCTTAAAGGGTGTATGAGACGAAGGGTGTGATCATACAATCCAAGGAGCCATCAGTAAATAAGAGAATTATGAAGAACTAAGACAAAGAGATAAAACTAACATGAGATGCAATCCAGAAAGAATTTTGGATGTTGTTACTGGTGTGCACTGATGTGCAAATGTGGAAAGAAACTAAAACATTCCTACTAAGCTTCCAGGGGAGTCTTGTCAAGAAAGAAGTCACAAATCTGGACTAAAAAGATTGGAGTCATTTTATTTCCTCTTATCTGATCACAATTTCATTTGCCCAAAAGTCATACTCTCAGGAATCCCCACATCCGATCAATGGATGGCTTCTCCAGATTTACTTTCTAGTTCTGTCTTGAATCCGAAGTATCTTTTAATTGTTCATCTTTTGTCACATGGATTCCTGCCAGAAATTTTATGGGGTTCCCTCCTATCTATCCTCTTCAAATTCATCTTCCCTATATTCTCACCAGAGTGACATATCTCCAGTGCAAATCTGATGGCATCTTTTCATTCATAATCTGTCAAAATTTCCTTTTAAGTTATAGGATAAAGGGCTAACTCACATGAGGCTCAGAACTTCCCATGCAGAAGCACTTTGTAATTCTTGGAGTCTGTTTACTGTCATCCATCCTTTATTTTGTGACGTCTTTGTCTAAACTGTGACTCCATCTGGAGTAGCACTCTTCCTCCTACCTATCCCCCTACCCTCTACAAACTCCTGAGCATATCCCTGGTCTCCAAATCGTATGCAGGATATTTAGTCCTTCTCTTAGGTTGATGCTCTGCTCAAAAACTCCAGGCCACTCTTTTCCTTCTTATCCTCCAACTTCAGAGCATCTGATTCTCTAGTTTCATAAAGCCATGTATATTGCTGTATTATTTTAAGTACCACATGGCACCTTTATTGGGTGGTGGGTGCTCTTACCTAGACTTCAGACCCTTGAATGCAGGGACTGTTCTGTTGATCTCTGTGCCTTGCAACCCAGCATAGCACTGCTCAATAATGCCAAGAGGATGCAATACTAGCAATGCTTTCTTAGTGTCTGATGACAATACCAGGTGATGTAAAAATTTTTATACAGTCCATAGCCTCAGTAATAAAGGGTCTCTAAAATAGAATCCTTCCTAGGATTTTAGATTAAATCAGCATCCTTAGCCTATAAGCTCACATCTCAATCAGAATCAGTTACAATTCACATGTCCAGTAGTCACATGTGTCTGGTGACTATTGTATCAGAAAACACAGCTCCAAACTACAGACATTGTAATTTGTATAATCACACACACGCCATGGCCTGAGCAGGGACACCAGCAGTTGAATTATTTTTCTGTGCCTATGATATTAGTGTTAAAAGGAAATGCCCCCTATAACAATATTTTTCCTTGGGGAAATGGAGAAGAAAGATTTTTTGTATGATTTTTTAAACTAGAAGATGATAAACTATAGAGGTAAAATATTTATCTGTGTGGCATTTATCATGTGTATAAGCTTTGCCAATAAGAACAGAATAGAAAGAAACATGATAGACAATATCCTGTCAACATTACCGGCGCTGGTTGAGAAGAACAGCTACTGTAGCAGAGAATAGGAAGAATGTTCAGGATACGAGGAGACTCACACACTGTTTATGATCCAGCATTTAGCTCTCTTGTGTTTGGCTACATGGATCACTTCCAAGCCTCTTTCTTTTATGCTAAAGGCACAGGAATGTAAAAGCCTCGGAGTAAAATTTAAGCCACATAACAAATGTTTTCTTCCCACAAATCTTGTTTTCCTTGTAGTGAGGAAGTGAGGGCTTTAACTCTAACCACAAATTGTAACCCAAGGTGGGGAAAATGTCCAGGAAGCAAAGTGGAAGTTCACAAATAGGTTGGAACAAAGAGGGGCTGGAGGTGTGGGTGAAGATTAATCTTATTAGGATCATATATCATGAGGGTGTCAGGTGTGAAAGCAAACGAATGGCCTGTGTTTATCTGAGCTAAACCGTGTGCCTCGCCCAAACATCCACTCTCGAGAGCATTTTTTTTACCCGTAATAAATTGGCTAAGTCGTGGTAGGGCGTTGATAATAAAGTACATTTAGGTGCAGTTAGAGATTTCTTGCCAGGTTTTAGATGCAACCATTCTCTCCCACTCTCTTTTGCTTTCTTTCTCCCTCTCCCTCTCCTTTTTATCACTGCTGATTCGAAAAGCCCTTTGGAAAGATGAAGTAGGTAGAAATCAAAATAAATGGATTCTATTAAAACCGGCAATGCATCAACTGCTTGATAAAGTGATTAATAAACAGCTTAGGATGGTGATTGATTAAACTCTTTAATCAAAGTGCTAAACTGACTTAATATGGAGAGTTTCAACATGTTCAAAGTGTACATTTTCCCTGCCTAGGGTTCACTGTTGTTTATGTAACTTTTCTGAAGTGTATCCCTTAGGTCTAACCTTCAGAGAGCTGGGGCTCTGGAATGTGTAAGGATTATAAAGTATCACAAAACTGCATTAGCTGCTGAAATGTGCTCATGAATTATAGGACCTTTCCACTAGGCAACAAGTCATTTTTCAGAATTTTGAACCCCTTCACCAAGCAGTTTCTATGCTTGCACCACTTCATAATTCTTTAAGCCTTAATGTATATAGCAAGACAGTGTGAGTTTAAGAAGTTGCGATCATTCACTTTTTATTCTTACCTTTAAGCAGTGATTGTTTTATTGCATAGGGTCAAAGTTTTGAGGGTAAGGAGGGTGGCTTATTTTACCCTAAAGGTAATTTCACATTCATTAGAAAGGGGTATATTTTGTCCAATACATTTAAATCTCCACCTCAGATATCATTTTTGATCCAATTAATCACCTGCACACCAATTTAGTAAGCTATTTAACACCTAAAAGTTTGTGACAGTAAAACAGACTTCTTCAAAATCTATTCCCCAGAGACCAAATAAAAACATCTTGGGAATTAGGACTGGAGAAAAGGGAAGAGTATGAAGACCTGAGCATTAAGAGAAGAACATGGGTCATCCATGTTGCTTCTCTGTGATGAACATAATTCGGGGAATTCTTTTAATACCATATATAGTTCTCTGTGTAACACACTGTGCTGGAAACTGTAGGGGTCACCAAGGCAACAATATCACTACTTTAGTCAAGGGTCTTGAGGGAGGTTATACAAGATAGAGAAAGTATTTGTTTCAATAATTTAAAAAGCTAATACTTTTTATGAAGGGTGACTGAAGCAAAGGACAGTACCAGGAATTGGAAAAGCTTCAAAGATATGATTGCAAATGATTTGGTTTCAAAAGATGAAGAGAATTCAGAAAAGAAGACAGATGCCCTGAAGAAGGAGTGTTAGTGGGTGTAAAAATCATTACTCAGAGGCAGTAATTTTTTTAGAGGCCACTCAGGAGTCCAACTCACCCAGGGTGCAGTGCTCACTTACAAGAAATGCAAGGCATGAGATGGTGGGAATTGTGGGTTGGAATCATTGCCTAAAGATTCCTGAAGCATCTATTTTAGTATGATGTGCAATAGGCAGCTATGGAGGACTAGGAATGGAAGAGAGGCAGACACAGAACACAGGCAGGCTGCCTGGAGATAAGCCAGAACCCAACCCATGGGTTTAAATAGCAGCTCTGCTCATTAGAGATTTATGAATGTGGGAAAGTACTTAATGTAAATACACATAGCTTCTTCCTTTCTCTCTTTCTTTCCTTCTTTCTTTCACACAGTTCTCAGCTTGGCTTTGAACCCATTATATAGCTGAGGTCAACCTTCAATTTGCATTTTCCCTACCTCAGCCTCCAGAGTACTGGTGCTACAGGTGTGCACCACCACAGCTGGCTCGGTTCCCCTTCCCCCTTATTTTCCCTTTAAGTCAGGCTGGCTTTGAATTCACAGTGAAGCACCTGGCTCAGCCTCTCCAGCACTGGGGTTACAGATGTGTGTCTGGTTTCCTCATTTTGGATTGCAGATAATAGTGGTGGCTGTTGTGTGGAAATACATATTAGTGACTGAAATCATGTAAAGACTTGAGAATAGGGTCAGTTAATAAGTATTAAATAATGTTTAATGACAATTATTATCACTACTTCCAAACAAAATCTTCTATAAATTAGGACTACAAATGATTAGGAAACTTAAACTAGAATGAGTTTTTAAACATCAGTTGGAAAAATGAGATACAGAAAGTGGGTGAATATGTTTGGCGATTACACTCAGAACCTCTAAGATGTTTTTAAAAACGACTTTTCTTTAAGCATTTTAAAAGACTAAATTACAATAAATTTTATTCTGCAGATATTAATTGACATTGTTTGTGACTCTGGAATTGGGCTGAAGTCTAGAACAAAAATACCTCCAGATGCCCACGCTACTACAGGGGAAGGTAGATTGATAGCCCCAGAAAAGCAAATGCCCTATGAAGAGGGAAGTGAGTTACAGAACTGCTTGACTGGTCATGGTTTATGTCTCTTCCTGTTAAATATGGTTTTGAGTGGTTGACCACTTATCATTGGCTGAGATTTACTGCTTGTTGCAAGAGTAGCTACAGTTACAGAAGTTAGGTTGTGCTTTTAGATGTGTGGAGAAACTTTTAGAACAGACACAAAATGTATGGAAGACAGCTGCCAGACAAGCAACGTAATCTAACAGGTGGCATGAAAATCCAGCAAGACAGAAGTAGAAGTGTGAGAAGGTGAGAGAAAAAGGAAAAGAACAAGTCAGGCATGACTTCATGATGGTTTTTACTTTGCTTTGTACGTTTGGATATGGTGCTGTGAGGAAGAGATGCGGGATATATTGGACATCACATCAGAAGGACATCTAGCACAAACATCACTGGCTTCAATAGTCAGAAAAGGAATAACCACACACATTCAGAGGCCACTAATATATTAGCAGTCAGTTCCAATCCTGAGGGAAAGAAGAAGAGAAATCTAAGGAAAGCAATATGGGGACTACACATATTAAACATGTAGAGAATGAATGTATAAGAAGACTCAGTGTCAGACTGGAAAATGTAAAATAAGAGAAGACTTTTAGACTGTGAGACAGGGTCAAATTCCAAAGTCAGTTCTAAAAAGAATGAGTTAGTGATCTTTAATCATTCATTGTACTTTAAATAGTAACCAGCTCCTCTAGTCAAAAAGAAATGGCTCTAGTTAGATGATGGCTCTTCCAAGAGACCATCGAGTTAAAGCTTTGCATTCACCACCACAGTGCTCAACGTGGTAAGGGAATGCAAAAAGTTCTTTCTTTGATAAACTGGCATTTTGATCAAATAAAAGAGAACATAAAAGAGTCTGCCATGATAAGCAAGTGCCAGAAGGGGTATCAAAATCCAGCAGCATATTCACACAGTGACTCATTCGTGTGATAATATGTCTTTAAGTCTTTATCAAGGGTTTGCTATGCACCAGGCTCTGGGGTTGTCCATGAGAACATTGTGTGGGACATGCACATGGTCCCTGAATTCAGGAAGTATAGAGTTCCATGGGGAAGACAGACATTAAACAGACAAAAAAAAGTTTGCCCAATGAAGTACATGTCTGGCAGATTCCAAGAAGCAGCAGGGCAGGGTGTTGTATGCATAAAGGACTAGGGTCTGCGTCTGTCTGCAGGACCCAGGACATTTTCCTGAGGAAGAGTTATCTGGGCTGAGGTTTGGAAGACGGATTGAAACAGTTCTGTGAGAAGACACAATGGAGGAAATGGCCTTGAAAATCAAGCAAACTTCTTTGGAAAACAGCATAAAAGTCATCATGGTTGAAACACAGAAAGACAGGGGAGACAGGAAGCAATGCAAAGACAGGGCCAAGCCTGGAAGTGCGTTAGTCCATGAAGGTGATGCAACCAGCCCAACAGCCACAAGGGTCATTTAGAGGATTTTTAAAAAGTAATAACATTTTGCTTGAAAACAAATAACTAATTAGATGGTTATTAGAATTAAGCTATACTAATGTTAGAGGCAAGAGATACTGGTTGTTTTACATTCAACTAGGAACCCTTGGTGAGGCTCTTGGGGACTGGGAAACTGTGCCCAGGGGACCACTCACATGCAGACAGCATGTCTGAGACTCACGGGGACCACGAGTCTGTACCCAGCAACTCAGAGTCATCTGGGAACCACGTGAGGCCTGCTAGGACTGGGAGTCTGCACTGAAGTTTAAGGAAGACTTAACACCAACACTCCTCAGACTCTTCAATGAAATTTAAAGGAAAGCAACTTGCCGTAACTTATTCCTGGAAGCAAGTATTACCCTAATACCAAAACCAGAGAAAAGCCCAATGAAAAAAGAGAACTGAAGGTTAATCTCCCTAATGAACATAGATGGAAAAATCCTCAATAAAATACCGGCAAATAGAATGCAGCAAATCATCAAAAAGATTATATACCACAACCAAGTGGGATTCATCCCAGGATTGCAGGGATGGTTCAACATATGCAAATCAATAAACATAATACACCACGTCAATAGGGCCAAAGACAAGAATTATGTGATCATCTCAAAAGATGCAGAAAAAGCTTTTGATAAAGTGCAACACTCACTCATGATAAAAACCCTACAGAAAATCAGAATAGATGGTCTTTACCTCAATCTGATAAAATCCATATCTCATAAACCAACAGCCAGCATCTTACTAAATAGACAAAAACTGAAACCCTTTAATATAAAATCAGGAAAAAACAAGGATGTCCACTATCATTGCTCCTGTTCAAGATAGTTCTGGAAACATTAGCCAGAGCAATTAGACAAGAGAGAGAAATAAAAGTAAAAAGGATAGGAAAGGAAGAAGTTAAATTATCATTATTTGCAGATGACATGATATTCTACATAGAAGACCCCCAAAATGCCACTAAAAGGCAAGTACATGTAATAACCAAATTCAGTAATGTAGCTGGATACAAAGTCAACATCAAAAATCAGTAACATTCTTGTAACAAATAATAAACTCACTGTGAGGGAAATAAGGGAAACCACAACTTTCACTATAGCACCCCAAATGACATAGATAGCAATCAATCTAACAAAGGAAGTAAAAGGTTTATACAGTGAAAATTATATTACTCTGAAAAAAAGAAATCAAAGAGGATTTCAGAAAATGGAAAGATATTCTCTATTCATGGATAGTAAGAACAAACATTGTGAAAATGGCCATTTTCCGAAAATTGTTATACAGATTTAATGCATTTCCAATCAAAATACCTTTCGCATATGTCTCCGATCAAGAGAAATCTTTCCTAAAATTCATATGGAACCAGAAGAGGCCTCAAATAGCAAAGGCAATTCTGGGCCACAAAGGCAAGGCAGAAGACTTGAAATTATACTAAAAAGCTACTGTGATAAAATCAGCATGGTACTGGAATAAAAGATCAATGGAATAGATTAGAAGATACAGTCACAACTACAAACACACTCAGCCACTTTTATCTTTGACTAAGTACCCAAACAAGTTCACTGGAAGAAAGACAGCCTCTTTAATAAATGGTGTTGAAAAACTGGCTTTCCATATGCCAAAAATTAAAACTAGATCCATATCTATCACCATGCAGTAAACTGAAGTCAAAATGGATCAAAGATCTAAATATTAAAACAGAAACACTAAATCTTCTGGAAGACAAATTAGGTAGAAATCTTGAAGACATAGGGATAGGTAGAGAGTTCATGAACAAAAATCAAACTGCATGGGAAATTCTTCCCAGAATCATCAACCAGGAATCCATCTTATTAAAAAGATTTTTCATATCAAAGAAAATCTCTAACAGAATGAAAACAAAACCCACAAATTGGGAAAAAATCTTAGCCAACTCTCTCTCAGACAAAGGACTTTTATCTAGAGCATGTAAAGAATTTTAAAAGATCAGGTCCCCAAAATTCAAAGACCCAATCCCAAAATGGGCATCTGAGATGAATACACTCTTTTCAGATGAAGAAATACAAATGGTAAATCAATATATGAAAAAATGCTCAGCATCATTGTTCATTAGAGAAATGCAAATTAAAACAATTCTGAGATTCCATCTCACTCCAGAAAGAATTGTCAAGATCAAGAAATGAACCAATAACAGATGCTGGTTATAGTGGGAAAAAAAGATCTCTTCTCTACTGTTTGTGGGAGTGTAGACTGGTGCAACCACTGTGGAAATCTGTATGGAGTTTCCTCAAAAAGCTGGGATTCCCAGAGGTTCCATTTGACTCATCTATCCTGCTTCTGGGCATTTTCCCAGAAGAATTGAAATCATACCACGGCAATATATGTGTACCCATGTTTATCGGAGCACAATTTGTTATAGCCAAATCTTGGAAACAGCCCAAATGCCCATCAACTGTGGAATGGATAAAAAAGATATGGTATTTTTATACAATGGAGTACCACTCAGCTATAAAGAAGGATTAAACCAATATTTTTATAGGTAAATGGATAAGACTTGAGATCATACTCATAAGTGAAATAAATAAGATTCACATGTGCAATTGCCATATTGTCTCCCTAGTGTAAGAAACTTAAAGAGTAAATAAGATCCAAAATTTACAATAGATGTTGTGAAAGCATAAGAAACTGCTCAAAGGGGAAAAATAACTAGGATGGGGAAAGGAGAAAATGAAGGGAGAAGGAAAAAGATATAAACTTGTTTATATATATATATATATAAAATAGCTAAAATGATTATACTAAAAATTCTATTAGTTTTTGGAAAAGAACAGTTAATATGTTTTGGATCAATTTGAGTGTCCATATCTCCTAATCTAAGCAACCGTTTTGATGATAACAATATGCAATATTACAACCATTGTTAAATTCTTATCATCTTGTTTTGAAAGCTTATATTGTTATTATGTTGGGTTTTTTATTGTGGTTGTAGCTGTTGTTTGTATGTTTCTAGTTTTTTGCTTTTCTTTTCTGTGTTTTTTTCTCTTTAAAATAAAAGATCAAAATAAAGATATTGTTTGCTTGAAATACACAAATAAGAGAGAGATTTAGGGCATCAGATCTGTGGAAATTGTGATTGTGTATGCGGGATAGAAAAGTGAAGACAGCGAAGATTCCTTTCAGATGTGGTTAAAGGCGAAGAATTTTCCCATTCCTTTACATTTAAGTGTGTTCCACTGTATTAGAATAAAAGCTTAAACCGTTAATGTGGACCTTCATATACCTCTGCTTTTTGACTCCTGACTTCATCGCCAACTGAATGTTCCATCTTTTTTATCCATTGTCTCTGCACGTTAACCACTATGGACTCCTCATCACTAATAAGATATTTACCTATCCTGGGTCTTCATTCCTGATTAGTTTCCTCCTATTCATTTCCTTATATTTCTCTCCTCTCTTCACACCCTAGAACATGAATCTGATCATGTCCTCTCCCTAATTAAAATGGATCCCAAGCACCAAATCATCCTGAGACAGTCTTTATACTTTACTAGGATTTCTCCAAAAACTAATAAAACTTGATAGTTGACAGAGTTCAATGAGTGTCTCTAGAGACTTTAGGGATTCAAAAGAGATACCTGATACAAATTTCTTCAAGCTTTGCATTCAAAATTCAACTAAAGTCAATGTTTTATTATGTAGTATATCCATGATTATTTAAATATGAAACTACTTTTATTTTTAATTTTAGTAAAATACATGTAACATAAAAATTTATCATGTGAATCATGTTTGAGTGCACTATTTAACAGTATTAAGTATATTCATATAGAGAAATGTTCGCCACTCTCCTCTATCTCCAGAACTCCAAATCATTCTGTCAACCCCTTAGTTCGTGAGAACTACCATCTACTTTCTTCATCTACAAGTTTGATTACACTAGGTACCTCTTATTAGAGCAATCATACAGCATAAACCTTCCTGTGTCTAGTTTATTTCAGTATGAATTATGTTGTCAAAGTCCATCTGTGTAGTCATGTGTACAAATAAGATTTTCTTCTTATTTATAACACTGAATAATATTCCATTGTGTGCGTTTGCTTGTATGTACACACAGGTGTAGATATAGATACAAATAGGTGTACATACGGATAGAAACACAACCCATAGCACATTTTCTCTATCTATTTATTCATGGATGAACATTTGAGTTGCCTCCCCTTTTGACTATTTGGAATAATGCTTCTAGGAACATGCATGTACAAATATCTTTTGAGTTACTGCTTTTATTTCCTTTGAATACACCCCCGGAAGCAAAATTACTAGATTGCAAGGCAATCATATTAGTAAATTTGTAGCAATTGGCATACTATGGCAGCTGCATCATTTTATATTCCTTCCAGGAGGGTGCAAGAATTCCTAATTGTCCATATCCTTACCAAAACTCATTATTCAGGTTTAGTAGTAACCTGCCTAAAGGATCCAAGGCAGCGTCTCATTGTGGTTTTCATTTGCATTTTTCCAGTGATAAGTGATGCTCGGCACCTATTCAGATGTGAACATGGCTTTTATACTTTCCACTGAATCAATGCTCTCAAAATCACCAGCATCCCACTTGGTTTAAATTGAGGAGTACGATTCTGAGAAGACATGCAAAGTCCTCCAGCTTTGAGAACTAATATATCTTTTTATCTTGAACTTTGGTCTCTCACAAGAGCTAGATGCCCTGGAGATTCATGCTGGGGTCCTTTTCCCTTTGGTGCTCTGTTCAGTCGTGGCTGTAGTGCTTTGTACATGGTATCTTTTGACCAAATGTCTTTCTCTTTTTTTCATTTATCTAAATCTTACTCAGTCTTCAATTATCAATTTACCCCACATCCATATTAATCCTGTTCAAGATTCTTTACAAAGATTACTCTTCCTTCTATTTCCCCATCACTTTTTCCATTTTATTAATATCAGGGTTGAATTATTTTTCCTCTGTGAGATCTTTGACCACTGGTTTTATCAGTTGTACAGCCTCAGCTGGGAGCCCACGCCCTGATACATGGTTGATCCCTGAATATTGGAGAGGGTTTTTCAGCTAGGAAGAGCGTGAAGACTCAAATGCAGAAACCTGGGGGCCTGTAGAATTTACATCTTCACAAAAGTACAGCGCTTTGCAAAAGTTTAAGAAAGTGCAGATGGCTGGACATTGGAATTCTTCAGAGGATAGAAATCTCACTAATGGGGCCTGGCCTCACGTAAGAAATATTCAATAGCTCAGTCAAAGTCAAGAAGTGAAGAGCAGAGGGAGCAATGGCTTATAGCTTGCCTCACAGTGTCTTAGCAGTTGTCGATAAAACTTTAAAATCAATATCCTGATGAACTGCCAGCTAGAAAACACACGGAATAGACTGATATTGTCATCGAGACCTAAGCCTAACTGTGCAGCGGTATCCAAGTCCCATCCCTCATCACCATCCCTAGGGACCTGAACCGAGAGAAATATTTGAACACTCAGTAGCTCTTGATATAAAAGACAATAAAATATATTTTACATATTTTTATTTGACAATAAAGGTGATGATTAATTGTGGAAAAAAATAAGAAAATAGAAAAAGCTAAAAGTATCACAAATTATCTCAAGATGACTACCATTAACAATTACATGTGATCCCAGTTTTTTGTATGTATGTGTTTTGGCACAACAGAGACAACTCTCAGTGACTATTTTGGTACAGTGTAGTCTTCTTTTAATGAAACAATTGCTTTGCCTATACTGATGAAAACGTCATCAACGTAATTTTTAGTAACTCTGTGAGTCTTTATCTAGAATTATTTATTAATCATGCTTTCATTGTTGGACACATTGATTATTCCCAAAGTTGAACTGAACATTTGTGAGCATGAGACTTTTTAAAACGTTTTGTGTCATTTCCTAAGGTAATGTGAAATAAGATACTTAGTGTTCATTTCCTCCTATTCTGAGGTTTATGAGACATGTAAAACCATGTAGCATGTGTTTTAGTGCATTCTAAAACACAAAGATAAGTAACATAATTCTGATTTAACAATTATATAATAGTGCAAAGGCAAATAATAAATTTGTAGAGTGAAATCGGGACTCATTTATTTTAGTCAGTATAATGCCACCAAACTGTCATGAAACTTGCCTCAGTAAAATGTATACCTTAACAGAACATTTTTTATGTTCCTCTTCTTAAATAGTACTGAAAGAATAGTATCATGCTAATTATATGCACATATATAGATGTGCACACATATACTATGGATTATACAAAACTATATTTTCTATATTTTAATTTAAACACTAATGAACATTCCATAAATCAAAAAATTTAAAAAATGCTATATTTATCATAACTTTTGGATATTATTTACTCTCAGTTTCTTACAGTAGTGAGACAATGCAGTGTTTACACATATGAGTCTGATTTTTTCATTTATGAGTATGGTCTCTAGTTGCATCTATTTACCTATAAAAGCCTCAAGTTTATCCTTTGTAACAGTGGATATAGTGACAGGGAAAGAAACTGCTCAAAGGGAAATCATATTGTTTCATGCATTTTGCATGCCTGTATCTGGTAACCTCAGCAACTATTTTGAAGATAACAATGTCTAACATAACAATCACTGTTAAATTCCCATCATCTTATTTTGAAATCCTATGTCACTATTTTGTTGTTGCTGCCATCATTTTGCTTTGTTGAGGTTTTTTTGTTTGTTTGTTTGTTTGCTTGTTTGATTAATTAATTTCTAATTTTTCTGCACTTTTTTCAAATAAAAAATAAAAATTAAAAATGCAACATGTTACACATTATCTAAAGAAAAAGCCCAAATAAAAATCAGTCAAAATATATTCAAAGGAAAAAATCCCAAATAATTTGAATATAGCCTTCAAATTAAAAATGCTTATCAAAAATATTTCCATCACTCAATTATAATACATTTGATGAGTTACCTTCAAATCGTTATTTTTCAAAAAACTCTTTTATGAAATTACTTTCATCAAATCTCAGAGTTTTGCGATCTACAGAAAGGATATTCTTTTTTTTTTTTTTTAGCTTTTTTTATTGTAAAAAGAAAAAGACACAGAAAAGAAAAACAAAAAACAAGGGACATTAAAAGCAACAACTATGAGAAAACAAAAACAATAACTATATATGCTTTCAAAACAAGAGGATAGTAATTTAACAATGGTTGTAATATTTCATATTGTTATCTTCAAAAGAGTTTCTTAGATTACCAGACATAGACATGCAAACTGATCTAATCATATGAGTATTAGCTGTTCTTTCTCAAGAACTAGTAGAATTCATAGTATAATCATTTTAGCTATTTTATGTATATATAAACAAATTTATATCTTTTTCCTTTTCCCTTCTTTTTCTCCTTTCCCCTATGCTAGTTATTTTCTCCCATTTGAGCAGATTCTTACTTGCAGAAAGACTATTAAACAAAATGTTAACCCTTTTACTCATGGTTTGGAGAGAATGGTTTTCAACTTTATCAATTCTTGAATGTTATACCTGCAGTGTTTTCCTCTCTAGTTCAGCATGGGTTGAACATGGAACTCACTATCAGCAGCTGCCACTGCAGTGATAGAAATTTTCTAATAGACAAGAACCATGTGTTTTTAAGTGAAATTTAAAATCATGCGACATGTGAGTGGACCTTAAAATTCACTGGTGAGCCCCAAAATGTGGGGGCAGTGTGCAGATCTGAAAATAAGAATTCATTCAGATATCATTTAGTTGAAAAGAGAGCTAAAGGGGTTTCTGCTTGTAGACTGGAATTTTCAGAATGGGAATTACCTTCAGTGGAAATAAATCACATTGTTTTCTTCACAGGTGGCTCAATTTAGCTGTTTAATCCAAGAGAAATGACAGATTTAAAAGCAGGGGAAAAACCACTGGTTTATCAGGTTCGGAGGAGTATGAAAGATATTTTATCTGTGTTTCAGTGTTTCCATCTGATAATCAGTTGTGTAGACTATAATTTCAGAGTAATTTGAAGCATAGAAAATGGAAAGTCTCACAAATAAGTGTGTCTTGGAGCAGTACAGAGATGGCAGTGGCCTAAGATATTTGTTTAGAAATAATATTTTGTTTTTACTGTCAGGTTTAATAACTTACCTGAAATATGTGTGTATATATTTTCTCAGACAGTTTTCCAAAGGAAAAGGTCATGCAATTTTCATGACTAGCCACATAACTACTCTATTTGGTCATGATAGGCAACTAGCTCAGGTAGGAAAAAATAATTTAGGAAACTGTGCATGTTTCAAACTCCAAATGCTCAAAAATAATGGACATGTAAGCCTTTATTTTGCTGAACTCTATTACAATTTCATAAGCTGCAAATTCAAATGAGATATACGCAACTCAAAAGGAAATACAAGAATTTAAATGTAAGGTATTTAATACAGAAATAATTATAATGCTTAACAGAGAACAGTGAGTGCATCTCTATGATTAGAAAATGTAATAACACATTTATAAAAAGAAATGATGCTCCAAATTATCCACCCTTGTAATGATGTACGTTGCATTCTATATGGTAATTTGAATTATGATAGAGAAATACCAAAAAGTGTGTTGTTTTTAATTAATATTAGAGAACTCTATGACATGAAGTGTAGGAAAAAAAATCTAAGGGGGTAAAATGAAGAGCTTAAAGAAAATAGAAAACTGTCAAATGCCCTGAGAGAACACTGTACTCAGGAAAAAAAAAACATTTTAAATGTAAAAAATAAAAAAGTCTAAAAGATTATCTATTGATAATAATTTTAATCTGTGATATCGAAGTTTATCAGCATTCTGATGTGTTATAAATAGAACTCCAGCCTGGCTGTGCTCAATAACTTTTCAGCCTGCACATTCTATTTCCACTTACCGTATTTAATGAGATCTGGGGAAAAACAATGACGAGATCTAAGCGCAAGTCCATTGCTAGTCCCTGTCTATCATATTGCAGACTTCTGGAGAGACTGATGCCCATGTGCGAATATCTACTTGTCCTCCTTAAGATAAAGAATGTCTAATCAAGCAGGCATTCAGCAGTCATTTATGCAAGTCATCACTGAGTTTTGATGGAAGCAGTTCTAGGAAGCTGCCACCACTTTCCCAAAAGATCTGGGATAAGTTGTTAATATTGATCAGTGTCTGTACTAGCTCATATATGAAAAAAGAAAAGACAGTAAAGACAGACCTGAAGAGAGATAACCAACTTCTTCTTCCATCAGGCACACAAGCTTGCCCCACTCCTAGATTTCCAAGCCAAATGAACTCTTGATTTCCTTTCTAACCAGATGATAGGGTTACTCAGAGAGCATACTGTGTGACAAGTGATTATTCTGGCATCACTACAACTGATTACACCAGCATGATGGGGCCACTCCCCTGGACAAACACCACCCAAACTCCAGAGTCAGTCCCTCTGTCTTTGATGGTCTTCTAGAGAGAGAAGAAAATGTTTATTAATGGATAACTTCAGAGAAGATAAGAATGAAGCAGAGTGAGTTGTGAGTTGAATAAGTACTGTGGCTGTTTTCTGGCTCAGATGCCTAAAAAGACCTTCACAAATTATTGTTATCAAGAAATTATTAAGGTCCATGATCATCTATTCATTTAAACACATGCTTTTGAGGCAGATCAAGACTACTTTAAGTGTATTTAAACCACTTTATAAGAGGGACTGCTATGATTAGATAGAGGCTTAAAAACACTTGTTTCTCTGTGCTAGTTTCTGAAACAATAAAAATACTATGACTATTCGTTTTAATACTGTTATATTTACATATGGTTTAAAACCAGAAAAACCCTTTCACAAAAGACTTTGCATGGACAAATATGTTAGAAAGTATTGGAGAGTTTTTAAAAAATGAACCACAAACATAGTACCACTGTATTTTTATCATGCACAATGAAACCAAGCTTTTCAAAAGATGAAAATTTTAGGGAAATAAATGACAATAACTCATAACCAATTGCAGTCTAAATTTGATTATTTATCTGCCTTGGGCTTTAAAGTTTTATAGTATTGCAAATGATTTAATAAAAGAAAAGAAAATAATGATTACCAATCTGAAAGGGAATAAATAACAAGACAATAGTCGGAAGTCTTTTTTCTAGTTAATAAACTAGTTGTGAGTGTTCTTTCCATGGCTCAGCCACAACGGTAGACTTGCTTATGCTATTTGATCCCTATATATAACTTGTGAGATTATGAGTAAATTTTTCCTCATTATATATAAGGGGAAACTGAAGGTCATGAAGAATAAACCACTTAAGATCATGGAATTAGCAAGGGAACAGAATCATGATTCTGGATCCTTAGCCCTTCACATTCAACCTCCCTACAATGTCCACTGTTGACTTCACAAATGATCCAGTTATTGGAAAGGGCAAAATGAAAGATGTCTCTATATCCCAGTGCTTTGGGCAAGACCTCTTAACTTCTTGTACATTCTACTCTGTAATGTCATGGTTAAGAGTTTCATAAACTACATTTCCCAGATTTCCCTGTGAACTGGTTTGCTATTGAGTTTCACCAATAGGAGACACAGCAGGAAACTTGGCGTCAAGTGATAGATTTCCCCACACCTGGTCCTACAGTGTCATTCAAACATTCTACCACCAGTTGTTTTCAGTCTCTTTTTGAATATCAGTAACAACCTTATGAAACCTCCAAAGTCTCAGAGGCATTGAGTCAGATGCTACAATCAAGCTGCTATGTCTGGGTCAAGTTCCTGTGTTCTTGAATTTAAACAGTTTTCTCACTGCCCTCATACTCACTATTACTTCCATCAGTTTTCCTGAATACTTCTGTGTTCTTTTCATGATATTTTGTTTATTTTTTGCCTTCTACCATGCCAACATCTGTATAATCAACTTTAAACACCTCTATTGTAACATCTGGAATGTTTTGTCTTTTCCTAACAAGGCTGTCACTAATAAGAGGACTTGGTACCATAAGTGAAACTGTCAAAGGAGGCAGGACTGAGTTTGACCATAAGCAAAATACAGTACCACCTTCCCAGCCCAGGTTTTCCTTTCTTCAGTTTCAGTTTTTGCCAACTGCAATCTGAAAATAGTAAGTACAGAATCCCAGAAATAAACAATTAATAGATTTCACATTTTTGATCATGCTGAGTGAAGTCACAAAATCTCATGCTGCTCTCCTCTATCCGATTCAGAAAATGAACTACTCTATTTTCTAGTGCATCCATACTCTATGTGTTAGCCCACCGTCAGTCATTCATTCTACAGTCGTCCAGTATCAATTGTCATACTAACACAGTGTTTGTGTTCAAGTGACTTTTCTTTTCTTATTAATGGACCCCAAAATTCAAGACTGATGATACTAGCCAATCAGATAAGCCAAAGAGAAACTATGACATGTTGCCTTAAAATGAAAAAATGAATACTCTCTACTGAGTAAGGAAATAAAAGTACATGCTGAGGTTATAGATCTATAAGAAAATCAAAATCTCTCACCTGTACCACCGAGAAGAAAGAAAAAGAAAAGTGCTTGCTGTTGTCTCTTGAGATATAAAAGTTATAACCACAGAACATGCTAAACACTTAATCATTTACCTCACTTCATCTCATCCCATAGGTATCAATATCAAATCACATCATCATAATGATTAGTACAGTATAATATTTAAAGAGAAACAAACCACATTTATATAACTCATCTTTTAATAATTATTTTATTTTGTTTATTTTTGTCAAACTCATACTTCATCCAATTGATAAATTAAACTTTATCTTATGTAAGTATGCATACAACAAATAGTATATATCCACAGTTTCAGGAATTCCTTATGGGTCTTGCAACAAGCATACTCCTCACGGATGAGGTGCTATTGTACTAGGCTAGTCATAATGAAAAATGGTGATTGATATCATCCAGTGGTAGTATGATAAGTTAAATTATCATCTTTTGTTGCTTGGACTGATGTATCTTTTGAAACAAGCACTTTGGAAGACCAAGTAGCTGATGCACTTTTAACAAGCATGTTAAAAATGACCATGAACATTATTTAATCTGTCACCTTTGTCAACTGCATAACAGAGTTTATAGAAGGAAAATTAAAGGCCATAGTTCTAAGCTACCAGCTCTGTAGAGCAAAACTAGTAGCAGGAATATTATAATTTTAAAAATCCTTGGAATGTCTTCCCCATCAGAGTACTAAAGCATGAGTATACTTGCTTCAATTTATACAACATTGTAGGCTTCTATGGATGTTAGAGGCAATTCAGGACACATCTGAGTGTGTTAAAGAACCCATTTGTTAAGTAAACTAGAAAATGGCTAGTTTTTAGTAAGACACAAAGAAAAGCACTTCATTATCCAGCTGCCATGAAGAACTGCTCTTCTGATGCATCCGTTTGACTCAGAAGTTCCTTGAGTGTTCTCTGTATTTGGGGCAAGCAGCCATGTGATACGAAGCATCATACAAGCTACAACAGAGGACTCACAGTGTGAACTTACACAGACTTTTTTTTTCTTAAATGCCATATTCTTTTTGGTGGGTGACTAGTCTCCTTTGGAGAAACAGCTTCTGTGTTTTGCCAAACTGTACTACAGTCTGAAAGCCTAAACAAGAGATGTAGGATGGCTATACAGACATGAACCTGGAGTTGTATGGTCCATTATAAGATAAAGTGGAATGTACACAGAAGCAATTCTACCATCAAGTGAAGACTGCATGTAAGGTTTCAGGTATGAGCAGATACCTACATCGTAGGCCAGTAGCTTGGATTTATACACCACCTTTATCTGTCTCATTGCCTTTGTTTCTTCAGTTCACACCTACGACTTCAAGAGAAAGAAACAAAATTTGGACTAGATGTGTAGATTTTTTATTGCATGTGACCACTAATTGTATAGGTCTATTCGATCTAGTATATCAGTAGAGCACAGTTCAGGGTGCATCTGTGGGATGATTGACATGTACACCAGAAAATGAGGAATGAAGACCACCTCAGATGTGGGTAGCACCACCCCTCAGGCTTTGTACCCTGAACAGTGTGGAAAAGGACAGAAGGAAGTGCGGCATTTTGGAACAGCTCCAGGCTTCACCATTGTCTTTAGATGTCAGCTGCTAGTTTCTTTGCAACACAGACACACATCAGTGATTCTCCAGTGAGTTTCATGACCTTTCACCTTGAATTGGTACTGTGTCCTTAATCTTTCTTGTTCTGTGGCTTTCATTTTCTTGGGATGAACAACTAGTGGGTCTCTAACGTGTAAATAAATCTTGTGGCTATTTCTGCCTCTTATCCCATAGGTGACTATTGTGGACTCTCCCGTCTCTATTCCTGTAAGCCAACCTACTAAAATTCACTTAGATAATGGTACAAAGATTTTATTTTGATTTGCTTCCTGTAGAGACTCTAATACATGCACAATATGTTTATACCCATCAAAAGAGAAACTCAAATAGGAAAATTCCTGAAAGGCAGCATTAAAGGAAGATCGTTTCAGAGGAGAGAATCTTTTATTGTCCAGTTGGCAGTCCACAATATCTGGATTTAAAAATTTCCAAAGATATAGGCAGAAACTGATTTTTGAGGATCAGTCTATATTGAGTGACTGCAAACCCAGGAAGAGAAAGACTGGAGATGTTTAAGAAGTGTGGGAAGAGGCTGCGGATGAAGCTATTAGGATGCACATAGAATTTTGAAGATGTTTTTGTCTCTCAATACTTAACAAATGGAATCCGTTCAAGAATATAATGCAATCTATTCTGTTGGTCAATTAGAAAGAAAGCGATACTCTGTAGATGATAGCTATCTCTTCTCACCAGAAATGCTTTATCAACTTCACAGTATCCCACCTACCAGTATCATTGCTCCTGATCGTGAGACAAATATGTCAGCAGCAAAAGGAATATCTATAACAGCTTCATGGACATAGAATTAAAAATCTTCTCATGTGCCATATCACATCACTCAGAAGCCTAATCAAATGGTAGAGTAACCAACCAAAAACTCAGGTTTATACTGTCAGTCAGGAGAAAATACACTGGAAGATTTATAGAATTTAGATAAGATCTCATTTATAGTACTCATTATGTTTTGTAAATTTCTCCCATAATGTAGAAGTTGCAGAAACTCTAAGTGGGAAGTGGGGTTAATTTATCCTTTATTTGTAAAAATAAAAATAATCACTTACAGAAACTTTGCTGCCTTTTGAAATCTCCTCATTTGGATGTATTCATTTCTCAAAAAAATGTTTCCACTGTTATCATTTAACTGAACTGGCATTTGAGATTCTCAACTTGCAAATTTTGGTTTCTAATGCCAATGAAGCAACAGGTAAAGAAGGGTACAATTCCACTGTCTGAGCTGATTTTTCTGATTCAATGAGAAATTGAGTTGCAATTGAAGAAGGGAAAGTGTTGTCTGACAGCCAAGAAACTCTCTGATATGGTTCATAGTATTTCCATGTTGGATAGTAAATGTTATTTGGAAACTACAGTAACCAAATCAACTTAGCACCAGCACTGAGGGGTTAGTATGGCCTAGAGGACAGAGAGAATGAAATTAGTAACAGAAGAATGATGTCATATAGACTACAGTAAAAGGATTATAGCAGCCTAGCAGGGTGTTCTTTGTGGAATTTTGTATTAATATACAAATGTTCTAGGTTAAATCTCAGTTGTGAAAAAAATACATTGTTATTGGGAAAGGGAGTGCAGTATTTTATCAATGATATTTTAAAATTGATTTGTATAGTTATTTCTTGTTCTAGTAAATCACCTGAAATAAATGAGGTCAAAGTCCTAGAAGAGTATATCAAAAAAGGAATGAGAGTCCTGGTTCTTTTTTAGGAAAAACCAGTATGGTGAAAATGACCATACTTTAAAAACTGATATACAGACTCAGTGTAATCCCAATCAAAATATCATTAGCATACCTCACAAAATTAGAGCAAACAATTCCAAAATTCATTTGGAGCCAGAAGACATCTAGAATACCAAAGTAATTCTGGGCAACAAATGGAAAGGCAGAGGGCTTCACACTCCCTGGTTTGAAATTATACTACAAAGCTACTTTGACAAAAACAGAATAATACTAGTAAAAAATAAAAAACCTAGGAGTCAATGGAAAAGAATAGAGGTGCAGAAACAACTCCTAACACACTCAGCCACCTTATCTTTGACAAATGAGCCAGATACCTTCACTAGCTTCTTCAATAAAAGGAGCTAGGAAAACTGCCAAAGATTAAACCTAGACTCGTATCTCTAACCACGGACTAAACTAAAATGGAAATGAATAAAGATCTAAATGTTAAAATAGAAACTAAATCTGCTGGAAAACAGAATAGGTAAAACTCTTGAAGAAGGTGTAAGTAAAGACTTTATGAAAAAAAAAAAAACACTGATCACACAGGAAATATTACAAAAAATCCACACTTGGGTTCTCATCAGACTATAAATCTTCTTCATAGCAAAAGAGACAACCAACAGAGTGCAGAAAGAATCTGTATTATGGGAAAAAATCTCCACCAGTTACTCCCCAGACAAAGACTAATATCTAGAACATATGAAGAGTTCAAAGAAATCAGACCCTCAAGTTTAAAGACCCAGTCCAAAAATGGGCATCTGAAATGAATAGATACTTCTCCAAAGAAAATATAGGGATGGCAAATAAATATATGAAAAAATGTTCAACATAACTGGTCATTCAAAAAATGCAAATTAAAACAATACTGAGCTTCCAACTCACTGCAGAAAAAATGGCTATTATCAAGTAAAAAACCAATAACAAATGTTGGGGAGTCTATGGGGAAAAAGAAACCCTTTTCCACTGTTGGAGGGAACTCAAATTGGTACAACCAACATGGAAATCAAAAAACTAAAGCTAGAGGCTTTCCCCTTCTTGATATCTCCATGAAATAGGTAAAAGTATCATACCACAGCATTATATGCAGATTCATGTATATAACAGCACAATTTATAATAGCTAAATCTTGGAAAATGCCCAAATGCCCATAAATAGATGAATGAACAGAAAAGATGTGGTTTTTATATATAATTGAGTACTACTCTGCCATAAAGGAGGATAAACTTGAGCCATTTCTAGGTAAATGAATTCACCTCAGGACCATACTTTTAAATGAAATACACACACACACACACACACACACACACACACACCCCATATTCTTTCTCTTGTATAAGAAACTGAAAAGGTAAACAAGAATTGAAATAGATGACAGATATTGGAAACTAGTAAGAAAATGTTAAAAAGGGAAAGAAAGCAAGGAAGAAGGTAGGGAGAAGGGAAGGAAGTAAAAGGAATAAAAAGAAGAGAAGAGAAGGAAAAATGGAAACAACAGTTTTGTAAATAAGAAGGGGAATAAGAGTTGAAGGGAGCAGAAAGGGATGGGGAAAAACAAAAATCAAGATATATTTTGTATAGGTGCAAATTTCCTATGATGAATGCAGTCATTATGTATATCAAAAGTGTACAGATAAAATTAATCAGCAAAAGTCATAGATCACAACAAAGATAAGATTTTGTTCTTCCAACAAGAAAGACTAGTTAGGCACAAAGAGTATTTTGTTACATGTCACTAGAAATGTCAGTAGTTTCCAAGATATGGTCTGAAAGTTCATGTTTATTTCCAAGGTATTTTCAGGGGTTCATGAGTTTATTCTTGATCCCATAATAATAAAACATTATTTGTCAGCTTCTTTGTGTTAACATTTGTACTGTTTTATTTTTCTCAATAAACCCAACAAAAACCCAACACCCAAAGTTAAAGGGTAAAAGGTTTATTTAGATCACATTTTGTAGAGGTTTCAACCCATAATCACCTGGCTCCAAGGCAGGGCAGCATGGCAAACAAGCATTGCAAAGGAAAAATAGTTCATGGTGGGCAGAAGGTAGCAAATCAAGCAAGGGAACCAACAGGTGACCTTAGCAGCTTCCTTCTGCACCTCTATATACTCTATCTAGGCTGCCAGAATTAGGGCAGTGCCAATCCAAAGAGTGGACTGATTTACTAGTCATACACACTTAATCCCAGCAACAGACACTCTAAATTCAGCCACATCTGAAGAAGCTCCTGCCTATGGCCATATGAGACTATGGGAGGATATTTAGACACAATAGCATACTGGTAAAGAAATGGGTCAGAGAATTGCTAATGCCATTGTTATGCAAAAGACAATGATATCAAACTATACTGTAGACACTATCATCAGTTCTCTGATAAAAAAGAATTGTCACTTTCATTTTCACTAAGTGGAAAGTGTACATAAAGTACTCCTCACACATATCAATGGCCTTTACTAGGGAAAGCATAGTGCTTCAGCTGTGCACTTAATATCTAGCTGCTTGCTTTTCATGGAATATTATTTTTAATTAAAATAATTACTTGAGGAGCAAGGGATATAGCTCAGTCACACAGTAGTTGCCTGGCAAGCATGAGGTTCTGAATTCGATTCCCGGTGAAAAACAGAAATAAAAGAAAACAAAAATTAATTATATAAAGTCTAAATGTAGTTATTGGATTTTGTGTATTTGGCAAATTGATTCCTAAAATTAACTGTATGAACTTGTATTAGTCACTTTCTCCAAAATGGGCCAAAATCCCCAATTTCCACAACTTAACAGGAGGAAAGGGATAATTGGTCCACAATTTCCAGTGAGTTCACTAATCAACAGATTAATTCTCTACTGCATGTAGAGCCCACATGAACCAATCAACTTCCCAAAGTCCCACTTGTGAATATATGAGAATTTGGGAAACATTTTATATTTAAACCATCAAAAAACTGAGCCCTTCAAGAAAAGCTATTGATGGTTCAAAGATAGCTATTGATAGTTTGAACTATCAAGAAAACACAAGAAGTTAGAAAAACTTTTGTCCACCTCCATAAGCATGATAGTTTCTCAAAACTTAAAAACATTTCTGATTTCAGTGATATTTTAATGACTTGTTTGTAAGATATTTTATGATAAAGTATGTCAACATTTGTAAGGACTACATAACTTCGCAAGGTAATATTTTAAAATAAGTAGTGCATGATAATGTCAAAATCATGTATGGGCATCATGGCATGGTGGTACATAGCTGTAATGCCAGAATCTGGGAGGCTGAGCAAAGAGGATCACCATGAGTTTGGGGACAACATGGGCTGCACAGTGAGTTCAAGGGCAGCCTGAAACACATAGCAAGTCCCTATCTCAAAAAATTTATGTATAGGCAAAATATCTATTTAAAGAGCAAAATATATCAAATAATTTTAACATAACAGAATTTACTGATATAATTCAAGATTCCAATTTACAGTCTTTTAAAAGATATCACTTGTTAAGCTTTCGTATAATATCAAAGATTATGTACAATTATCATAAAGGTTATTAATTTGCTTCTTACTCTTACAAACATGTCTGTGTAAAGTTAAATGTTCTTCATGCATTTCAACCAAAGAATATGTCATTAACAGATTGAATTCAAAAGCTGATAGGAAATCTCTGTGGTCTTCTATTAAGATTTGCAAAAATTATCTTAAATCCTAGTCCTCAATTTTTTTCATGAAAAACCTTATATTTTATATTATCTAATTAATTTTTGTTATTTTAGGTGCTTGAATGACTTAATAAATTATCAAGTTTTTTTTCTTTTTCTTTTCTTTCTTTCTTTCTTTCTTTTTTTTTTTTTTTTTTTTTTTTTTTTTTTTTTTTTTTTTTTTTTTTTTTTTTTTTTTTTTTTTTTTTTGTGGCACCGGGGATTGAACTCACAACCTCGCGCCTGTCAGACAGACGCTTAAGTCACTGAGCCAAACTCCCAGCCCTGGTTTTTTGAGGCAGGGTCGCACTGTGTAGCTCAGGCTGGCCTTGCGCTCGCGTTGTAGCCCAAGCTGGCCTCCAACTCACAACGTTCCTCCTACCTCAGCCTCCCAAGTGCTGGGATTGAAATTATCAGTTTTAACTTCTATTAAAAATATTTATGGATGTAACCCTCATAAACAAAAGCCCTCTAGGACACCCCATAAGTTTTCAAAGTGGAAGACGATCCAAACACAAAAGTTTGAAAGTACTGGGATATGTGAGTTTCCTCATGAAAATATAAATATTTATTTAAATTGGACAATGGCTCTATCAATCAATCAGAATCATTTGTCATTTATCCCAGGTTAGTCAAATGTAGAGGCAAATGTTCAATTTAATGATGGATTTGTATCTGACTCAAGGTAAGATTATGAATTATAGGGATCCTGAAGTTTTCTGCAAGAATTTTTTGTTGATTGATAGG